>PVJA010010838.1:32075-56456 GCA_004027025.1 Myocastor coypus
AGGGAAGGGAAGGGAAGGGAAGGGAAGGGCAGGGCAGGGCAGGGCAGGGAAGGGAAGGGAAGGGAAAGGAGAGGAGGAAAAAAGGAGAGAAGAAAGGAGGAAAGAAGGAACTATAATAATATTTTGCAAGCAAAGAAAGTTAAAAATAGACTGAAAAATCATCCTAGTTAAAAATGAATGTAATTAATTGAAAGAATCATAAACTAAATTGAACCTAATCACAATACAGTCACCATTATATTCGTCACTTTGCTCTCATAGCGAATAATTCCAGCTATGTTTACTTTTGATTTCTGAGAAAAATATCATTTCACATTTTGATACCTCTATCTGTGTTCATTTTTAATGAAGTAATTCCAGGAAAATAAACATCCTTGTCATGTACACATGGACAAAATCACAGTAACTCGTTTTTCTACCTTCTGACTTGCACACATATCACAAAATATACAAGTGACTCAACAAAGAATCCCTGCCGGATGTGGTGGCGCACGCTTGTAATCCCAGCACTCGGGAGGCTGAGGCAGGAGGATCAGTGTGAGTTCGAGACCAGCCTGGGCTACAAAAGTGAGCTGAAGGCCAGCCTGAACTGCACATCAAGACCCTGTCTCAAAAACACACACACACAAAAAAAAGGAAGAATCCCCACACTGCTTCCTCATGATCAAAGAATATCCCACACATCTCTTCTTTTCTATTTTTCTCTAGAATAGATGCTAAATCCCATTCAGCTTGGATAAATATTTTGAGAATTAATAAAACAATTTGAAATTACTTCTAAAATTTAATCTATTAAGCATGCAATAATGGAGAACATTTCTGTTACAAAGAACTTAAATAGTATATTTTTACTCCAATTTGGTGAAAAGCTCAAAGGGAATTATAAACTAGAAAAATGTGTGCAAAAAAAAATTAAATCATTAAAAATGTAACTTAAAGTAGGAGTTAGAGACCCATCACAGAATATAGTAGAGATTAGGAAATGAAAAGCCATACAAAGACACAATAGCCTTGTGAATAAAGTGCCAGAGGCCTCTTCGGCTGGGTTATTTGTTTGTTTGTTTGTTTATTTATTTATTTATTTATTTATAATATATTTGATACCGGCTCTACAGGGTGTTCAGGGTCTCACTACACAGATTGGACTCATAATGATCCTCCTGTGTTCTGTCTCCCGAGTGCTGGGATTACAGGTGCGCAACACCATGCCCTATCTTAATCACCATCTCAGTGTGCCCCAGCAGGAAGGGGGGTGGCGAGGGTGGGGGGGGTGCAAGGGATCGATCCCTGGCTGCTGCGTTCTGCCTAAGCAGACCTGGCCCAGCCCCATGTGCTGCCTAATTTAATTTGAAACTAAGGGGAGTGTATCAAAGCTGAGAGACACACCTAATATGGTAAAGAATTACTTATAATGAATTTGCATATGATCATTTGGATAGTGGTGTCATATATCATGTTTTCTTTAAGCAAATTGTATATATATGTTCTCATATTTTCATCAATATTGGGGCAAAGAACATGTTATTTTATATATTTCTATTAAAATATGTTGTTTATTTTACATATATTATAGAGAGAGAGAGAGAGAGAGAGAAAGAAAGAAAGAAAGAAAGAAAGAAAGAAGATAGAAGGACAGACAGACAGATAGATTCTGGTCATTCACAGTGGATTTCCTCTTAATAGAAAAGAAGTCACAGGATTATTTCATCTTTACTCAATCATATCCACAAAGAATATAATTCCAAATAAAGTTACTTTAATTAAGTCCTGTAGGTTACAAATTAAGTTTATTTCAGAGAGAGTGAATACAATTCACGAAAATAAACATATACGATGAAAATAATTTGTGTAACATACATGAAATTTACAAGCTTCTGTAAGCATGTAGAACTCGGTTTTCTGTCTACACAATATGAAAGCTAATAGTAAACTTCATTGTTTTACGCAACTACCTTTCTTGATTCCATCTTTGTTTCACTTGAATAATTTTACCAAACTTATCAGGCACTGTGCAGGGAAAAATGTATATAAATGTGTGTGCATTTCCAAAATAATTAGAGCTACATGGAGAGCCCTTGAAAATATTTTATAAGTTGCTGCAATGTCAGTAGGAACTAAAATATATTTTCATTTTGCTATACTTAGAAGAGACACTAGTAACAATATATCAGTTCCTCTGGATGGTCATATAAAAATTAAAAGTCTCTGAACATAACAATCCAGAATTCACACATCTTCAATGAATATATATAAAATCCATTGTGAATATATATATATATATATATATATATATATATATATATATACATAATGTGTATTTTTCTTTAAGCTCCGTATAGAATAAAGTTCTGTTTCTGAAAAGCAAAGGAAGTGGCACATTTTATTGCTGGCCTGTAAGCAGAGAGCGGGGCATAGAGCCATCAAGTTTATTGAAATGTGGAACACATTTTCCCTAAGTTCTTTAAAGCCATTCAACCTGAGCTTTGGCTGAACAGAAGGTAGAATGTCATTTTAAAGTACTGTGTTTTTTTGTAAGTCTATTTGGCCATGGTGTTTTCTAAATGTTGCTTGGAATTCTGGCCCATTGAGCAAGTGTTTGAAAAACAGGGTGGACTCTGATCACGGACAACAGTTACTTAGAGACAGATATCCTCACCGAAAAAAGAGCAAAGTTTGTTTTTACTTTTGTTTCACTAAAAGATAGCTGCTGCCTAAAATACTCTTTACGCTAAAGGCAATATTTGAAGACTACTTTAAATTAGCAATCTCAATAAATTTTAAATATCACTTACAACACTAGTTAATTATGCAACATATAATATTAACCTTACGTGATCATGTACTGTACTTGGCACAATGTGGATCATTGGATTTTGACCAAACATAGAAAATCATTAAAGACTTAGTAGCTATTTCAGTTTTAGGTCACTAAGTACCCAATATAGTGCTAAACAGAGAGTAGGCACGTAAGGAATATTTTGTTATTGCTGTATTTTATGATTTGTTGAATCTTAGGAACACACTGACAAAGGTCAAATCATCTTTGACTTGTTCCTGCTCCAAAGTAGTTCCATTAAAAGGCATTCAATTATGCCTTGATAGAATACATAAACATAATAAAAATGCAACTAAATGTTTCTCTTTTTGTTAAAATGAACGAGAAAAATTGACATTCCCAAAATTCTTCAATTATGAAGGTAAAACTTTATATATAGAAATACTAATTTGAAAATCTTAGGGGGAGGGCCAGCCAGATATCTCAGCAGGCTAAAGCACCTGCTTAGGTGCACACAGAACCTGGACTTTGAACCCTGGCATGCTATGTCAGCCTCACCCCCAGGGGGAACACTGAGATGGCCTTTGAGACTGGGCGTGGTGCTCTGCGCCTGGAATCCCAGCACTTGAGAGGCTGAAAACAGGAGGATAACAATGGGTCTCATCTCTGTAGTGAGACCCTGTAGACCCTGTATAAATACATTAAAAAGAAAAAAGAATCTTATATTGAATATAATATGCCTTATGCTATTCTTTGTAAAAGGTGAAATATAAACATTCTTGCAAATTGCATCCTATGTTTATAAATTGTTACCACAGCTATGAAAAATGCAGGCTACAGTTTACATCTATTATTTCTGAACAGAGGAAAGGCTCTTACAATGTTTATTATATTCAACTTAGAAACATTACTTCCATAATGGCTATAAAGCACCGATAAAATAACTAATGTTTACTGTAAAACTGTTGAATTGTGGGTAGTTCCATACTAGGCAAATAAATAAATAAATAAATAAATAAATAAATAAATAAATAAAACCTACATGACTTAATGAAAAGTAGTATAACTTCAAGAAGTTGTATATATCAAAAAAAACCCCTCAAATTAAAATTGTTATTAGAAGCGGTTGAAAGTAGACAGGAACTGAAGCTGGGCTCTGCCGTCTTGGCTATTATATTATTATTGCAGAGTCCCATAGGCAATCTTCACATGTACAGTGCATCCTGGATCTTTTTTATTCTTTGTCCCCACTCCAACCTGCTTGGCCAGGAACTTTCAGCCAAGAAAGATTTATGGAGCTCCCACTAACAGGGTCAAACTTGTTTTATCACCAGAGGCCTGCTTTGTAAGAATAATAACATCCATCTACATCTCTGTTGGGCTGATTCTCTTGGTGTCCACATTTTGTGTTTATCTTAACAACCGATGCACGCTCGAAGGGCCTAGTTGAAATGAAGGTGTTCATCAATTCTACCAGGCACAGTAGCCCAGGCTCCTGTAGGCTGTCAGCCTGATATCATCTGTGCTAATGGGTAGGTCACAGTGTTTGCACCTTTTCAAAGGTCAACAGCATTTGAATTTTGTAATGAACACCATGAACTTCCAGGAGAAGAATTAGCAACGACATAGGTCAAAGTATTTCTATAGAAACATGAGTAATTTACTTATAACTATGAGTTAAGGCATTACAGATAACTAAAAAATGATAAAAATAAATAAAAAGTGAAAATATTTTTAGAATTCAATTACTTTTATAATATAACTTCCATATGCACAAGACTCTGAATTGAAAGACTGCCTGACACAAAATATTTGATAATATGCCACACCATGATCTTCATTCGTTATGTTAAAGTCATCCACAAGTTCTTTTTGAATTTTAGTTTATATAAAAATACTCCTATGTTTTAAGTGCTACAAATATTAAATGTGCAAAATTCACTCATCTTTAGCAATTTAGCCTATTGACTATTTCTTAAATCGATTATTAAAGTATTGTTGTGAAATTTTAATAATTTGCTTAAATCATTAATTTTCCTTTCTGGTAGTATACATTTGTAAGATTTTGCAAATCGTTTTGGGATTTCCTCTTGGAAAGGAATGTGCATAAAAATCCAAAGAAATGTTCAATATTTTATTGTAATTGCATAAAGTAGTTCATTCTCAAAGATCCCTCTTAATAACCTGAGTCCCTTGTGCTGTGATGAGAAAGGCTTTTCATGGATATTTGGCCAAAAGTTTTTTTTTTTTTTTTTTTTTTTTTTTTCTAGAGTTAGTACTCCCACTCTTCTTCCTTAAGTGTCTTGGGATTTTTAACATCCGCAATGCAGACAGGAACTTGGTTTTATGCCTCGAGAAAAGAATGGATCTTTTTTCATATAATGATCTGCCGTGCAATTACCAATAAAAAAGTAATATTGTGCACCATAAACTGAGCAATCTGCAAGGAACATTTTAGTAATAGACAATTCTAAATGCAGTGCGCACACGGAATTTAAATCAAGTGAAGAAGAAACCAATAAAGAAAATGAAAATTATTCCCACTATTTCACATATAAAATAAAGTTAGGGGAACAAGCAGAATACTCGTTGTCTCCCCAGAACACTTGTTGTCTTCCCTGAACACTTAAACTCAGAAATCACTCATGCTGATAAAATTAGCTATCAGCACTAGTTAGTTCAAGAATCAATAATTGTCTTTTATCCCAAGTGAAAGCATAAAGGAAATCATGAGTAGCTTGGAGTCTATAAATCTAGAAATCTATTCTGCGTTGCAATTGGGATTACAGCCACATGACATTCCATTCATTTCCCATTCTCTGAATCAACAAGGAGGTAGCAAACGTTTTGGAAGATAGAGTGCTCATAGAGAAAAGGTCTCTGTCCAGTAGCAGCTTGTGAAAGAAGGAAGACAGAAACATGAGCCATTACTAAGTATCCGCTATAGCATGGACCAACATAGGTAAAGGGCACTGGATGTTAGAACATAAGTAGCCCTAGTAATGCTCTCAGAGGCCCAGGGGTCCCATCATCGCATGATGCATGGGGCTGACACTATCCTTCATTATATTTGCTCTCTATTAGTTGTGAGACTGAAAATACGTGACTTCACTCATGTCTTTTATTAAACACTTAAATTTAAATATAGTACTGATTATGTGTCATACCACAAAGTATATTAACCTGTTCGATGCATTTCAGCATATTAGTGACAGAAAATAAATTACTATATCCCATGACCCAAATTTAGCAACACAGCCCAAGATAAAATGCCAAAGGTAGCACAAACTATTATGTCAAAAATTTGAAAACACTACATTCACCAGCTTATGTAAAACTCATTCCTCTGCTTTTCTGAAAACCACAGCGCGCATCAAAAGCAATCAAGAAGACATAAAAAGAAAGCATTCTCTCACTGTATTTATACGCTTTTAGAAAGCTGTATATCTTCATGGAAGGAGAACATAGCCATGCTATTAATCTTAAAATCTTAAGTGTCACTTTTCAGTTGAATAGGAGAAGGATGGCTATTGTTTGTATTTCAAACTATCATTCAATTCACTTAAATAGGTATTTTTCTGCCATGCTGGGGATCATTTTCATGCCCTTCTGCATACTAAATCAGTTTGTTTTGTTGCTGGGCTACATATGTAACTCCAATCACTCAATTTAGAAAAAAATGTGTATATATATTCACTATAGTTCTAGAATAAAGGAGATTAGAAGCCAAACCTTTGCTCAACAGGACCTTGCAGGATACAACATCCAGTTACAGCAGTACTAAAACCTTTATAGACCTTTCTACTGTGTAAGGAAAATTCACACATAACCATCTATCTGATCTTCATACAAGGCATGTAAATGTGATCAAGTATGTTTCCCGTGGATTAAGTGATGTACTATAGCTGTGACCTTATTAACAAAAAAAGGTGTTTTCTGTTTCTTACAGTCTACTTCATTTCCAAGATAAGACAATGTCTTTTGGCATGGCCAGTCGCTTTACATGGCTTATTCAGAAATGGACTCTGGATTCTAATCCTTTCCGGTACTTGAACATTTTGTGAATGTAAAGTAAATTTCAAGCACATTTGAAAGCTACAATAGGTGGTTATGCACCAAGTGGGATCAAAAAGGTCTCGATTCAAGTTCTCAAGATTACCACTAATATGTGAAACCTGTCAAAAATCCCGAAGTTCATTCATTACTGCTATAAATCCAATTTGGCTTTGAATGCATCCACTTTATCTGACAACTTGAATACCGTCATTTATTTCCCTGGAAGTGAGATTTATCCAATCAACAGGTCCCACATATTACTTATCACATGAGGGACTGTTTTTCTAAAAGAAATCTCTGGAATGTCTCTCATAAAAACAAAACAAAATAAAACAAAAGAAACTCTGGATAGTAATCTACCTTTTGATAGCCAGATCACTTCTGTGTATAAAAGATGTTGTGTGTAACCTGTATTTCTCTCCTTAAGGACCTAGACTAAGAGTATGTACTTTAATGTAGCTGACAGCTTTTATTGTATCTTCCAAGATGTGCTTACGATCGGGCCATATTTTCCAGCTAGCCAGTAATTTGCAGTGGAGGAGATGATGCGTGGACTCATGCTCATAAGCTATGTCTGCGACCCGAGTACTCAAACCAGAAAGCCATCCAGGTCTACTAGCCCCTCCACCTGCACATATACTTACACAAAGTGATCTATTCAACTTTCATGATATTTAATAATTTAAAGATTTAAATATTTATGCAGCTTCAGAGCTTGTGGGCATAGAAGCATCTATAAAATATAGCTATGCTCATAGTCCTGAAAAAATACACTACACAGAGACCAGAACTGTTGATTTCTCAATTTAAGAAGACTGACCAACCTGGATTTTGTAATACACAGAGACTTATTCATCATCTCTGACAATTTTGCGTCCATATCATCTAATATTCCCTCCATTCACTTAGCAATGGTGCTGTTCAACAGAGGATGCTCATGTCTGAATTGCGGTCGCCTAACAACAGTAGGTGACAAATATCCTCAGTGGTAAGCAGCACCAGCTCATCCAAGTAGTCACTAAAAATGATACTCTCAGTGCAAACACATTTGCTGAAGCCATGGCCTTCAATAGCTGTCTGTATTTTTCATGGGCATGTTTTGTTTTTTCTCTTCTTTTGGAAAATGCCAAAAATTTGTCTGTTAATGCAGAATGTTCTGTCTATAAGGACAAAGGAGTTTTTAAGATTTCATATCTTCATTTAAAAAGCTTCATCTTTCTTTACAAAATGTGAATGTGAACTGCCTGCTGAAATGAACCTGAAGCTTAAGTAATATCCATTGTTTTCTTTTAAATCAAGCTTTCTTTTGGTTGACACCCTTGTAGTATTCTGATACGGCTTCATTTTTCCTTGGCTCTGTTCAAAAAAGCTCTCCGACGATCATTGTTTCTTATATATTTTGACTAAAATTAGCTGGTGCACTTACCAAAACGGTGACTGAGGCAAGTTCACAGTGCAGGAAAGATGTGTGGAGAGAAGCGTAAAAAGAACTGTGTTTGGGCAATGTGTGGATTAAAATAAATACCAAGTTCGGATGTAAATCCTACCGCCTGATGCAGCAGCACAGCTGAAGTAGACCAACTCGTCGGTCACTATAAATTCTTCCATCGGATGTAGCCTCATTGTCATTTGCCACACACAGATAGGATTTTAATATGGGATGTAAACAATTGAGTTATTATGGTTTTATGGTCAGTCAAATTTTTCTGCTACTATTTTGCAGCCACTCTCTGGTGCTAGCTTCTCTGCCCCAGCTCCACCTCAGATCATCAAGCAGTAGAGTCTCACAAGTTGTGCATAGCTTAGATCCCTCCCACAAGCAGTTCACTGTAGGGTTTGTGCTCTCATGAGATTCCAATGCCTCTATTGATCTGGTAGGAGATGGAGCTCGTGTGGTGACAGGAGCAACGTGCAACCCCTACAAATACAGAGGAAGTCTTGGTTCCTGAAAAAACTGTTCACTTCTTGCTCTGTGACCTGGTCTCTAACAGGCCACACAGACCCCCTCATAGCCCAGGCAGTGTGAAACTGAGGACTAAGTTATGATACAGGCTAAGGACAACTTCTTGCAAGCTGTAGAAGGTCATTTTGAAACTCAGCGCAAAAAGAAATAGTAAATGTGTTCACTAGCAATGGAGGTGTTCTGACTTTCCACCAGGGAGTGAAAGCTTCACAGAGGCAAGAAAAATAACTTTCTGAAATTGCGGCTTCCATCTTTTGTCCTTAGGGTCCCAATGCCCATTCAGGCAGTTATGTGTGGGATCTGTCTGAAGCCACGGTAATTACAACCTCAGTGTTCACAGTTTCAGTACAGCATTTCACTATATTTTCTACATACTTCCAATGCTGAGTCATGAACTTTCGGATGAAAGTTTCAGAAAAGATAGAAGAGCTCACATTTAATTGTCAAAAAAAAACAAACAAAAAAAAAATTCACAGGACATTTTTTGTAAGTTAATCCAGTTCCTTTCTGTTTCTCCTCTCTAGGTCTGAAATGTACACAGATGCACATGTAAACACACTGACTTCTTTTTGACCATTGCACGGCAGCATGGAGATACCATGTCTCTTCTAAATCTGTGAGTATATTTGTGCAAAGGACAAGGACACTGAATTATAAAGTCCCACTACAATTTTCAAAATGAGGATGATTTATAGATATTATTTGTAATGCATGTCTTATTTCCCCCTCCACATCAAATCAACGTTTTGAAGTTCAATCAGTGAGTCTCATGGCATCGTGTACCTTTAGGATCTGGCATACCAGGCCTAGTCAAATTAAACAACTATACTCTGACAACATTCTTCGTTCCGAAAGGGCTTTCAAAAGGCACCTCTCCACCAAGTTTCAATTTGGAAATAGAGGCTGATCAAAGCAAAAACACAAGGGGTTTAGGATATTTGAGCGCAGCTATTCACAGGCCATGGGATAGGTTATGCAGGAACATGGTACCAGATCCAGTGCATTAGCCTTGATTATGTTCATGCTACAATTAAAGTAATTACTTCAGTTTAAATTGATGCACTCTAAATATGCTTAATGAGTAAAATGAAAATGTGCAATTATAGTATAAATACGTGAAATGATATTGCAGTGTGTTTATATGAATTACCCCGTGTCAGCTGAAATAGCTGGACTGAACACTTAAATCCATGCCCAGCAACCTTGCTCACTTCCTCTCCAGCCAAGGCGATCTTGGACAGAAACGACATGGGAGCAGCATGCTCAGAGCGGTTGACAGTTTAAGCAGAGAAAGTTGCCTCTCCCCAGATTCATTTGATGAGTATGTAAAAAGTTGCTTATAATGAATAGAAGATACAAAATAAATGAATCCCTCTAATGCATTATAGAAAAGATCTTCACTGGAGAACTGCGTTTGCACAGAAACAGAAACACAGATGTAATCTACCAGAATAAGTACTGTGTCCTGGAGAAAATAACAGTGAGGCTTGTAAGTCTATTGGTTGATTTTTCACAAATTGCCTTAAGAGACCACAGTCAAAATTATATACCAGTGCATCTGATAAATCTGTGATCTAACAAAGCTCACCATGTTAATGGATTAGGAAATGTGACTCTTTGTTTACTTGCTTTAGCTGATAACACTTAGTGTAGGGTGCCTCTCACATATATAAATCAAAGCCCATCACTTGACTTTGCTAACCTTAGTGCATTTTGATTGGAACTTAAATTTTTTTAGAATTCCATCACCTCAAGTCCCAGGACCCAGAAGGCTTTGGTTACTCCCCTGGAGTTATAAAATTTCTCTTCCTCTTCTCAACCAGTCTTAGGCTTGGAATACCCAACAGAATCCAGCCTTTTTTTTTTTTTTTTCAAATACTGCCTCTAGTCCTTGAAGTTTATGCTCTAGAGTATTCAGAGATAAGTCAATCCATGTGTTTTTGATTCTTCTACTCATATGTCATGAAAATATCATTTGCTTAGATTTATTTGATGCTGAAGTAGTCTTTCTGAACTACTTCATACCCCATTGCCCTTTAACAAGGAAAAGAAGATTCTGTAAGCCTCACAAGGCAACTGAGGAGGAAAAGTGATTTTTCTCTAAAATTCCTATACCTCATAGCTTCCCGTAGTCCTATTTTTAAGCACATTTCAAGATACCATAGACTGGATAGCTTATATAACCACTACTTATTCCTCATAGTTTTGGCGATTGAGAGGTCTAATATCCAGATTCTGGGACATTTGACAGTTGATGAGTTCCCTACTGGTTGGTACATTAACCCCTTTTTAACTTCCACTGTACAAAGATTTCAGCTCTGCTGTGATCACTCTGCTACCTTACACAGATTAAAAACATGGTGAAAAAAGACACTGGGCTCAGAACGGAAGTGTGCCTGGTCCACTGTCAGACAGTTTGGTCTCTGATTGAACAGTGGTTGGCTTTGTGCATCAGTCTGGGAAGGAACACTGAATGAAATCTGCAAAATGAGAAATTAATACATTTCAGACAGCGATAATCTTCATAGCAAAAAGAGCTTAGTACATAGTATATAAGAAGTTGGTTCCCAGAATTCATGATTCTTTTCCTGTAATATGACTGCATGATTGGTTTCACAATGACATGTTGAATTGAGGTTGAGGAACCAGGAAGAGGATAATAATAATCTACCTACTGAATTATGGTGAAGAGGGAGGGTAAATTAATGCTTACATGATAAAGCAAATGTAACACTAGACCAACTGTAGAATATGCTTGTGAAGTGCTAAAGAGAATACTTATCATGAATTTCTGTCAACTTTTATAACAGATTGAAAGTAATCAAGCCGGGCGTGGTGGCTCACGCTTGTAATCCCAGTACTCGGGAGGCTGAGGCAGGAGGATCGGTGCGAGTTCGAGACCAGCCTGGGCTACAAAAAGTGAGCTCAAGGCCAGCCTGAACTGCACAGTGAGACCCTGTCTCAAAAAGACAAAAAAAAAAAAAGTAATCATAATAAAATGATGGTCAAATAAAGAGGTTTAAATCTTACTTCAGAATTAACAGTAACTCGGGATCTGAGTAAGATTAGTACAGTTCAATAGTAATATATCACTCCTCAGGAAATATTCACTTGTTCACTTCTTTTGCTCTTTAATGAATTATAGAGTGGGTTCTCAGTTCTTTCAAATCTAGTATTTCTTTGATTCCTAATACAAAGAAAAAAAGTTCCTAGAAAATAAAAAAATAAAACTGATATTTATGCAATACTAACTATCACGTACAATGGCCCTGTATTTGAGTTTCTTTTTTCTGTTATCCAAACCTACTGGGCTGGGGAGATAGCTCAGCAGCATGAGCTTCTGCTTATCGAGTGCAAGGTTCTGAATTTAATCTCCTCAAAAGCTTATCTCCACCATGCTTCATTCCTGGTCAGTCCTTTTCTGGTTGCACCATCTTAGGATGCACTAAGGAAGAAAATGCAAGGAGCTTCAACTCAGGGGACTGAAATCCTCACCTCATTCGCTCCCTTATTCCTGAGAACAGTCACCATTATTGAACAGTATATTACATTTGTAACAATTTCTACATAGGAAATTCTTATACCAATCCCTGGCTTCTAATTGACACATGGTAAAACTGAGTCAGAGGTTGAGGCTCTTGCTTTATAAAATGCCATGATGCAGTCAAGTCCTTAAATGAAAGACTCCAAAGTCTAGAATTATAACCAGTTTTTCATATTGTCACCCAAACCTCAATATTCTTTTCTTTCTTTCTGCAATGAAGTTAGTTTACTTTAGAGATTGTTAACTGCACTTATAGTTAGTAAATTTAAAATATGGCTGTTCCTCCTCCCCAAACCTTCCCACGGAACTCAGGATTGAACTCAGACTCTTGCGCTTGCCAGACAAGGACTTATTCTATTGAACTATCTCCTCAGCCCCAAAAATATGGTTTTAAATATGTTAAATTTTAAATAATACTCAAAGTGTTAATATAAATATCAAAGAATAGAGTCACTCTGAGCTAGCTTTGGGAAGTGGGATGTGAGGTTTTCTCTCCAGGCAGGAAGTGGCCTAGAAAAATGTGTCCTTACTTACAGCTTTGACAACTCCAATGCAGTCAGATTGAGAGAGCATCTAGTCAAGTAAATTCTCTTTTTTTCTGCATCTGGTGGTGGCCGTCTACTTAGTTGTGAAATGATATACCTCTGCAAACTTAGTAACCCATGATACCAGGTTGCCTCATGACTCACAGCTAACATGAACCCATCAGGATGCCTATTTCATGACTGAGATAGCTTGTTTGCTTCAGGCACTGAGGTCTACTCCTGCTTTCACACATTGAACCAATTTCCAGGCTTCTAACATAGCTCCTTCTTTTGTTCTGTTTTGTGAGTGATGGGTGTTCCATTGCAGTTGGAAAACTCAGGTTCTTTCTTTCTTTCTTTCTTTCTTTCTTTCTTTCTTTCTTTCTTTCTTTCTTTCTTCTTTCTTTCTAGTGTATTTGATTATAGCTAAGCACGGTGGTTACACCTGTAATCCCAGAACTTGGGAGGCTGAGGCTGGAGGATCAGTGCAAGTTTGAGACCAGCCTGGGCTACAGAAGTAAGCTCAAGGTCAGCCTGAACTTCAGAGTGAGAACCTGTCTCAAAAAGACAAAATAGTAAAAATAAAAGTAAACGTATTTGATTGTTAAAAGGTCTCATTATGCAGCTCTGACTGCTTTTGGCCTCAAAAGAAAAAAAAATAAATTTTTTGAGGCACTGGATCGAATGTGATCAATATTTGTTGGTAAAGTACTTCCTCTTGCTCTACAGTGCTGACTGACCGTTGAATAAAATGATACACAGTAATCCTCCGCTTTTGGCCTCCCCAGCACTGGGACTACAGGCATGCGTCATCACCCCTAGATTCTGGTCAGCTCAGCCTGTCCTGGGAGAGGGACTTGCATATCATGTTGTGCCAGAGATTGAACTGCAGTACTTGTGCTTACCTAACCTGGCCTAAGCAGGCACTTGAGTCTGTGAAGCTATCGTTGGCCCCAAGTCAGATAAATTCTAATGCTCAAGTGTGAGCACAATTTTCAGATTATTTCTAAAACCATAGACTCACAATGGAAAAGAAGCAGAAAGACTACCTGTAAAAACACGACCACACAACTTGAATAAAAAACAAAAACTTCATTCTGATAATGATGCCTGAGACCCACTTGACATGTGATTAATTTTCCACACATAGGACAATTATAATTAACAGAAGTACCTAATGGACTATGTAGTGGCGTCTTAGTCTGTGGTAACCAAAGTTGAAAGATTATGAAAGTCAGCTTTACACAAAGATTCTTGGGTCCAGAAATGCTTATAGAATGGGTTGGAGTTAATGAGACAAGATAATTTTTTAACATTTGAAAAATCTTACTGTGCGATTTTGATGAACAGCAAACCTGACGTTGAGTATCTTAACAAAAAGGAATATGTTTGGAAAACATCTTTGAAGGCCAGCCAGATAGCTTAGTGGAGTAAAGCTCCTGCTTAGGCAAGTGCAGGGGACCCAGGTATGACCCCCGTGCTGTGCCACCACCCCGCCCCCCAAGCCAGGGCATGATGAGACTGCAACTGAGACTGGGTGTGGTGGTGTGAGCCTGAAGTCCCAGCAGTTGGGAGGCTGAAAACAGGAGACTCACTGTGAATCCCGTGTATGTAGTGAGACCCTATAAACACTATACTAACTACATTTTTAAAAAGAAAAAAAAAAGAAATATTTTTGAGGCACTGGATCGAATGTGATCAATATTTGTTGGTAAAGAACTTCCTCTGGCTCTACAGTGCTGACTGACCGTTGAATAAATTGATACACAGAATTAGCTCAGGTCCCCGAGTGAATTAGATCAGACTGATTATGCAGCCTGCATCTGAAGCTGCAGACTAAACTAAATGCTAATTTTATTTAGAGCTATAAAAATTTGAAAACAGAAAATTTTACTCAGACTGTTTATTCAAGTGAAATAGTTCTGGTTTCTCAGCACTTAAAAAAAAAGTAAATTGTCATCATTTCTTGTGTAAGTTTTTCATGTATAAGTATGTGATAATGATCTTTTTTTTTTTTCTTTTTGTATATTTTCCAAAAGAGGTAGCTAAAAGGGATGTTTCACGTTTTACATTCCAACTCTAGTTTGTGCATCAGAAAACTGTTGGATGATTTTTTTTGTGTGTGGGGGAAGACATCATTCTGCTTATTTGTATTGTCTAAGCCATGTGTATACATAGAGGAAAAAGAATGACTTTTCCATTCTTAGTTTCTGCAGTCTATTACAGATGAAAAATAGTTTCATTTTGTATGCACAGAATAAAAGAGGTTAGGAGGTCACAAATCATGTTTGCATAAAGGATTACACCATCTCTCTAGCCAATTGGAAAATTAAACTCACTGATGCACTAACAGAATCAAACCAATGTGCTTTATTTTTCCCTAGAAAACTCTCCAACCCAAATAGTGAGCTGGGTTCCCATTCCTTTGCTTAGAAAGTACATTTTGATTTACCGCAAGTGTCTGATTTAATCAAAGGTACAAACATGTACAGGGTGTCTGGTTCTTGTTTCATGATGTTTTCAGTGTATAAATGAGAACCAGTGAGAAATGTACTTTCTGAAGACATCCATTGTATATTTTCCCAGCAGTGTTTATAAATTTCAAACTTTTTTTCACTGTACCAAAAAATGTAAGGAAGTATTTTGATACTTATATAGGAAGAAAAGTCTCTGATAAAAAAATTCATCACTAAAGAATGTATGAAGTTGGATGAGTAAGAAAAACAGTGTTCAGAGTAGAAAATAGGAGAATTTCCAGAGCCACAAAATTCTCATTTGTGTGTTTAAGAAAACAAATAAACAAAAAAAAAGAAAGAAATATAGCTTTTTAAATGTAATTCCTAGATAGATCTTTCCTAAGGCCATTACTGAGTTAACCATCTAGGCAATGATAAATAAAAAATCGATGAAATATATCAATTATTCTCCTATCTGTAGATAATTTTGAGAATAATCCAAGTAAAGCTCTTATCATGCTACAGCCTTCCTGCTAAAGCAATTATAGTTCACTAAAAATGAATTTTTTTAAAAGTCTATCCATACCTTTGTTTCATATGGGTGTTTTACACTGTATAAAATGGAACACTTTGAGACAAACCCTTACTTATGCATACATAAAAAATTTAATGAGGAGGATCACTTTTTTGACCAAACAGAAAGATTTATAACATTCTACCCTACTAAGACTACTGTGAAATTCTATTTTCACCTATCAGGCTGGGCAACACTGGAAAGTATAGCAACATACACGTATTTTTGGAAAAGCTATGAGAAACATGGGAACTTTTATACAATGCTTAGATATATACAGAACAGATCAAACAGCATAACTGAACTTTCCAATTACCATTGAAACAATATATTTACTTGACCTCTGCAGATTTCTTTCTAAAATACTAGGTGTATACTACCAGAAAACAATAAAGACTATAGGAATAAGGCATGGT
Organism: Myocastor coypus; assembly: GCA_004027025.1. NCBI lineage: Eukaryota > Metazoa > Chordata > Mammalia > Rodentia > Myocastoridae > Myocastor > Myocastor coypus. The sequence goes on from PVJA010010838.1 coordinate 48,385, forward strand.
ATTTCTCACAAAGATTGACCGAACCCAAAAAGATTGCTGGCATAAACTATAACATATCTCATAAAGTATTAAGTAAGCATAAATTAAAATAAGGAATATTTCTATGGATTGCTTTAAAATGATCTCCAAGACGTATTTCTCAAGGAAAAGCCAAACTACAAAATTATATGTGTCATATGCAATTAAGTGAAGAAGTGATAGAAGTACTACTTATTTACCCATGCATAAGGGAATATATATGAACACATACACACACACACACACACCCTCTTTTTTGTTCCAAGAAGAAACTGTGGATTCTTGAAACAGGAATTATCAAAACTATTTACGTAGACTGAAAAAAAATCAGGAGTGATATATATATATATATATCTATATATATCATATATATATGATATATATATGTATATATATATCACTCCTGATACATATATATATATATATATATATATATATATATATATATGGAGTCTATGAAAACAAATTCTCTCTGAATATCTCATTCTTAAATTGTTGTCGCTTTTAATTCAAAAGTCTACTTAGAAAGCCACATTACAAGACGTGAAAGATCGTCAGGGTGACTGGGCTGATCTGCCTGGCTAGATAGGTGTCCTCTTCCTCCCACCATGCGCCATGTGCGTCCCTCCTGAAGCTGTGTACTCAATGGAAGAGGATGACCACGCCCAAAAGAGGAGAGCCATTCCTTGGTCAAGGATCTGAGTAGCTATGTTCCCCTGCCAGAACCCACCAACAAGCTCTCAGGAGAGCAAGATTCGGAGTTTATAAGCATCTCCTAGAAACTGGAAATAAAATGAGTTTAACTAAATATATTAACAAATTACCAGAGAAATCTTAATTCCAGTGAATTTAAACAACATATTGTGAATGTTTCCCCTAAGAGAAAAATATCCAAATGTCAAGAAGAGCCACAGAACAATAAAAAAAATTACATTAATGACCTTTACTTTTAGATTAAATGCAATGGAGTAAATAATTACATAATGTCCTTAAGACCCATATTTGTCGTAAGTGAAAAGATTTTAAAGTAGTAATCCAAGAACTGAAATCCTAAACACTTATTTTTTATAAATATCAGTGCAAGTTTATGTGTCATGCATGAAGCACATGTGTGCATGTGCACTTCTTTTTTTATTTTTATATAACACCACATTTACAGAAAACTTTCAAGAACTGTACAAGAAAATATCATAAACAGTTTACAAATTCCACAGATTGGGCCAGCAAGATAGCTCTGTGAACTAAGCACCTGCTAAGGTAAGTGCAGAGAATGGGGTTTGAGCCCCCAGCACTACATGCCATGCCAACCCTGCCCCTGAATGTGCTGAGCCTATCCACAGACTGGGTGTGCTGGCACACGCCTGTAATCATAGTGCTGAGGAAGCTAAAAATAAGAGGATCATTACAAGGCCAAGCTGCATAGTGAGACCCTGTACCAAATTAGTAATAATAATAATAATAATAATAATAATAATAACAACAACAACAACAAATCCCCCAAATTCCTTTCATTTAAGTGAAAAAAATTAGTATCTACTTTGCTAAAAATGTCAACAAACAATGGCAGTACCCTAGGTTTGCATGCCTCCACCCTGGAATGTGATCCCCACGCACTCCTTTCTACATATGTAGAGCACCCCAGAAACTGGAATGTGATCTTTGTATACCATGGATCATGAAGCCTAGATGTTTGGAAGAATAGCTGAATCTCACTCCATCTGAATGAGAAAACATTTGCAATGCACTTGAGACAGATCATCTTGCCTGAAAGTGAACAGCAAGTTCTCCTAAGATCATATCAAGATATCATAAAATATTTGGAGATGAAATCCAATGATGACTGTAGCACTTTAAACATGGAAAACCCATTTGTGAAAGCCCACAGTGTTATGCACATTTTATGATATTCCACAAGTAATATATTATCATTGACCATTTCCAGTAAGATACCACTTTTTTTATTCTCAAAACTAATACATAGTGGGGAAGCACCAAGTATCTACTCCACATATCTTAAACTAATTAGATAGTTAGCTAGTTAGCTAAGCATACAGTGGAAGGGAAGTTTTTCTTCACAGGCATTAAGTGTGACGAAAACATTCTAGACTTAGAAAATGGCTATTTTGTAAGACATAAAGAGATCATGAATTAAGAAATGACAGCCACTGGCGGCTAGCAGCTGGTTTTAGAGTCACTGTGGCTGGACTTTCAGGATGGATGGTACAACAGAGTGCCCAGCATAATATGGGAAGGCATAAGGAGAAGGCACCAACTTGCAAGTGGTAGTGCACTCCCTGTCACACAAAATTCAGGTTGAGCTTAATCATTTCTCTGGATCTAATTATGGCTTTCATGAAATATCAGGATGATAGAAAATAGAGGTTAAGTGCCATTAAGATAATTCAACCAAATACATGTAAACATGGGAAGGTATTCAGCTAAAATTACAGCAAATGACTTGGCAGCTGATAAATGGAAAGCACAAATGGTTGTGATGGTTGTCATGTCAATCTAAAACACCCTATGGGTCAAGTAAATTCATTGCATTGTCTTTATTTACATTACAATTTAAACAATGAACCATTAGGAAAAGCACAAAATGTTTATCACATGTTATTAGTGAATTATAGTTGATGATGGAATAGCATTATGACAAAAGTGTCACAGTTACAAAATGAAAGGCCGTGGTGTAATTTAATGCTTGTGATTGGCTGCATAACACTTCAGGAAAAAATGTGTGTCCTTGTCAAGGTGAAATAAGATGGCAAAATAAAGGTGTTGTGAAGGATTTTTTTTTTTTTTTTTTGGATGGCTCAGGCTGCCTTACAGATGGGTCTGGAAATCGAACCACCATGGCCTGTGCCTCACTGGATTGCCTGCACAGGCGCTTAAACCACTGAACTAAGCCACAAGCCCCCTTGCCTGCAAGCTTCCTGAAACCAGGTATTATAACATCCACTCCACTTTAGTGCATATTGTAAATTTTCTTTAAAACCATTAGAAGTGTAAATAATAAAATACAAGGCCAAGAGTTCAATCACTTCTTTTTTATTTTTAATGGTCGGCTTAGCCTGCTCTGGGGGTGGGACTAGCACAGCATGTGGTGCCAAGGATCAAACTGCAGTCCATGTAGTAGCCCAAGCTTTCCTAAGCAGGCACTCTAGATCGCTGAAACATCTCCTCGTCCTTCATTTGTTTTAATCAGTGGTTTTGCATCCAATCAAATAAATGTGCAGGTGTCCATCATTACGTCCCACGAAGGGGAGCAAGATAGAATGAGCAATGGCAAGCCTCAGGATGGTGTTGGTATGCTGTGGGGATAAGGAAAGCAGGGTCAGCGAGATAGAATTCTATAAATCAAAGCCGGGCGTGGTGGCTCACGCCTGTAATCCCAGCACTTGGGAGGCTGAGGCAGGAGGATTGGTGCGAGTTCGAGACCAGCCTGGGCTACAAAAGTGAGCGCAGGACCAGCCTCAACTGCATAGCGAGACCCTGTCTCAAAAAGACAAAAAAAAAAAAAAAAAAGAATTCTATAAATCAAGACGAGGTTGACTGAATTCTACCAGGAACTTGAGATGCAATTCAACAACAGATTAGAAAGCAACACAATAAAAAGTCACTGTCGAATCTTCAATCCGCCTAGATGTAATATTCTGAGAATTCATACTACCCAGGAGAAGAGATCAAAAACTCTATTGAGGAACCTTACTACTAGCAGAGCTTTTTCTATTCTAGGGGTTAAGTATTTAACAGATAGTGTATCACTTTTTTTCTTGAAAAATGGATTTCACTATAACTACTCAGTAGTATAGGCCTCAAAATTTGCACAGAGACAGTGTGGTGTCACGGGTCTTGCCGCTCCCAGTCTAAGCACAAAGCTCAGGTTTTGTGTAGCAGATTCTTCTCTTGCTCTGCTCTTGCCCTGCATTTTTTCAACTATAAAGTGAGGGAGTTAAAACAAATAATCACTTAGTGCTCTGTGATTGACATCCTGCAATAAGATGACCCAAGTTTATTTTTTTTTTCACCTCTCCAGAATTTTCAGATCCTTTGCACCATTGCAGACGAAATGAGATTGCTGACCACATTGGCTTCCCCTCTGCCTCCATTTCTAAACATGCCTTCACCCACTACACCCCTCCTCACCTAGGCCCTCCCCCTCCTGCCGCTACATGTCTTGTGCACACATGGGTGAGTGCCAGAGGCACAATACTGGGCACGAATTTATAACCATACACACAGCCCCTGTAGCCTGAGAGAGAGAGAGAGAGAGAGAGAGTTTATAATAAACAATGGGCCTCTTAAAAATTATCAAAGCCACAGTCCTCACCACAGAGGACCAGTTCCTTGGAGACATACTGGGGGCGTTAGAGGTCTGGCTAACGTTCGCATCCTGTGCTGCCTCCTCATAAAACTCACTCTCATCTCTCTCCTGCACTCTGTAAAGGACACCCTTGGAAATGCCAAGGCAAATTAGTCTAAGGAATAAAAGATGAACTGCAGAAAGGAAGAATTCGGTTTGGAAACTAAGAAGAAAAGTACATCCATGAATACATGATAGGCATGTGGAAAAGGAAAAAATATGAGCAAAGCAGAGCAAGCAAATACATTAGTGAAATAGAAAAATAATCTACTGTTAAGTCTCTAATGAGCAAGACTGCAAAGGAGGGTAGTGAAATGAATGGGGATTTTTTCTTTACAACTTGGTTTATGTATGTATTTATTTATTTATTTATTTATTTATTTATTTATTTACATTGTGACTGGCTCAGCCTGCCTTGGGATGAGGCTGGCGCAGCATGTGGTGCCAGGCATGAGCCACGGTTCCTGAGGTTGCCTAAGCTTGCCTTAGCAGGCTCTTTAAATTGCGGAGCTACATTCCCAGCCCCAGGAATGGGGATTTTAATGCCTTAAATACCTGTGACCAAACTGTAAACTGTGTCTCTGCTCTTTAGCAGCTTTCGTATGGTGCCACCATACAGGTTCACACTGAGGTGCATTCAAAGATGGTTAATCACTGCCTCCTTCACACACCCTGCTGTACCTGTCTGCTTTAGTACTGTAGGGCCACCACCACTGTCATCAGCTTCCGATCTGCACCAAGATTTCCAGAGATGGCACAAAGGAGAGCTAGATCTACCCGCCGCTCCTAAGCCAGTCATTGACTCCTTCTCTCATTTCATTCATTCATTTCTTTCAGTAGAAGCCCAGTCTGCACCCATTGTGAGGCGGGGAAGGCACCTAAATTAGCTGGTGACAGAGATACTTGCGTAACAAAGAACTGGTGTTAACCAACACTAGGCCACTTAATGCTCACAATCACCTCGCCAGGAAAGTTTTATCAATGAAGATAGTAGGATGCAGGAAGATAAATACATTATCATTCGACACGAAGTTTTTAAGTGACAGAACAGAAGCTTGAACCCAGGTTTACTTATCCTATATACTATTTACTAATTGAGTAATAAACATTTTCAATAATGATACAGCACAAGTATTGTATTTTAATACTTTTGCAGTAGACTTACAACAACAATGGAAGCACCTTTGATTTATAATCTATAAAATATGTGATACAATATATGTAAGCCTTTAATAGTAGTCTCTGAAAATGTTGCAAATGATTTTTTAAGGTTGGGTGAATTACATTTCTTGACTGTATTTAAAAATATTATTAAAATGATTACATTTCCCTTTGTAGAAAGAAAAAAATGAACATGTTTCTATGTTTTCAAGTTATGCAATAGACTGTACAGTCGTAAGGATCTTTTTTGTTGTTGTTTCTGAGCCATTTCAAGAGTGACTGTAAAAGCAATTCCACTCAGTAAAATTCTTCTCCTCCTTCAAATAGAAATTTCACCATCTATTAACTACCAGTAGACAAAGTGGAGATCCAAAATTTGGTTTGGGGTGAAATATAAGAAAGCATTTCCTTTAGAAATGCTTTTATGTTCTGACCCCCTCACGACAACTTCAGATTCCATGCTTTTAATGTGTAAATTCGCAGGTAAACACCGTATGTTTGCCTTCTGTCTTCAGTTGAAAACTTCACAAGTTATAACCATACGGTTCATTGAGACATACGTAATAGAGGAAAATGAGCCCCGTTATTCTCCAAAGAACACTTGATCTCTTCTAACCTTGGCCTTTTCTGATGATTTCTACAGTGCTGTGTGCTAGGAGGGAAGGTTTTAATCTGTAAAGATGAATTTCAACCTCAAAAACCCCACTGGTTGTAATGGGTATGACATAGCTTGCATGTCACAGCAAACTTTGTAGAGGTTCCCTGAGTATCCAATTATTTTAAGTGGCTGCTCTATTCACTGTCACTCAACTGATCAGAGTGAATTTATTTAGCAATAACATTCCTCTGATATGAACTTCCCGAGAAATTGATCCATAATTCAGCCTCAGTTAATGGTGCTTTACGAATTGTTTCTGTAAGTTTTGAACAGATGATAGTACTTTCTAACAACTACATTCATGGGTACAGCTTTACTACTTAGACAACTAAAAAGAAATTCACAAGATTTTTTTTTTTTTTATAATTAAAACAGAATGGAAAGTTTAAGGCATATTGTCTTAAGCCATAGGACACAAAGTGTTCCTAATCTAGAAAAGGAGATGAGATTTATTTCCATTGTTAATAACTGTAAAATAATCATTTTAATTTTCACCTCCTTAAGAAAAACAAGACCATTAAATGTTTAATATTGTCTGTATTTGTTTCACCTCTCAACTTTGAAGTATTTTTATAGGATTCTTCTGTGCTCCGACATTTTAATATTTAATGCCAATTATAATTTTAGAATTATTATATTTACAATAATACAGATGCCCCAAAACACCTTATATATCTAGTACTGTTTACATTTGAAATCAAATCACCTATTATTAAACAGCTACAGTTTTTATGTATATGTAAGATTCTCATAAAGAATGGTCTTGTTTCTTAATCTCACCAAAAGAGTCTATTTGGAATAATATGTGAAATCAAGAATGTTTTTATTTTGCCATTTCTAGCTAAAAACAGGACAGATGATCAACCGTATGATAAATGTAGATTTATGTTTTCCTAAGACACAGCCCAGAGCTAACCCACGTCTCTCAGCTTGGACAAGGTCGCCATGGCTGTAAGACTTATAGGAACCTACACTGCCCCAGTGTGTTGGTAAAACTACTCTTCTGCTTCAGCTGAGGAGGTGGAAGCCGTTGTCCTCCTGCGCAAGGAAGACGTGCATTTGTTTTTGTTTGTTTGTTTGTTTGTTTGTTTGTTTTGGTCTTTCTGAGACAGGGTCTCGCTATGCAGTTCAGGCTGGCCTTGATGTCCTTCTTGACTGGCTATTAAAATAAAAGTGGGCATCAGAGACATGCTTCTGCCACAAACTTACGAAAACCTGGAGTTTATATTCCTGGTGGCAAAGAACACATGACATAAACATTGAAATTGTGACTACTTCTGTAAAATTGAACCAGTATCACATTCCCACGCAGTTGTAGTTCTAAAATAGCTTACACAATTCCATTTATTTCATAATTTCTGGAAACAGCTTTAAATTTTTAACTATTAATTATCAAACAATCTGAAAATCCAAATTGACTCTGTTTTATAAAGAAAAGAATAAAAATAAAAATTATCAGCACATGAGCCAATTAATGGCATTCTGAAGCTTAATTGTTTCAGCATGACCCAGTTTCAGTATTTTTCAGTGAGCAGTCCACCTACGTACTTGGAGCATCACCAAAGTCTAGACTACCACAATAACAAATTTAGCAAAAGACAAGAAAACATGAGTTGTTACCAGATCAAGTTCCAATCTCCCTAGAAAAGGTATTATTAACAAAGCAGTCATTTATGTTTTATTAATATTCAAAAGGAAGCCGGGCGTGGTGGCTCACGCCTGTAATCCCAGCACTTGGGAGGCTGAGGCAGGAGGATCGTTGTGAGTTCGAGACCAGCCTGGGCTACAAAAGTGAGCTCAAAGCCAGCCTGAGCTGCACAGTGAGACCCTGTCTCAAAAAGACAAAAAAAAAAAAAAAAAAAAAAAAAAAAA
>PVJA010010839.1:8356-56680 GCA_004027025.1 Myocastor coypus
AAGCCATTTTGATAGTTAAAATTCACTCTATAAGCCGGGTGTGGTGGCGCATGCCTGTAATCCCAGCACTCCAGAGGTTGAGGCGGGAGGATCGGTAAGAGTTTGAGACCAGCCTGGGCTACAAAGTTGAGCTCAAGGCCAGCCTGAACTGTACAGCGAGACCCTGTCTCAAAAAGAAAAAAAAAAAAAAATTCACTCTATAATTCATCTTAAACTGATTACTACAATGGAATCAACTCACCTTCTCCTTTAAATATAAAACTACGTCTTCCTCTTATCCAGCTCATATTTTCAAATCCCAGCAATGTGATATCCACACGCAGTTTGGCACCACTTTTCCAAATTCGACAAACATCATTTGGGCATATTCTGGAAACCAAGGGCACTGGAGGAGAGAAGTGCATGACTGAGAAAAGCCCCAGGCCAAGCAGCAACCTCGCTGGGAGCTTGGAACTGTAACTTCAAAAGGAGGGGAGTGGCAAGACTGTGACTATCAAATCAGCTGAGTCCCCACACTTGGCTCCCACACTTACTACACGGGAAGTTACCCTTAAAAATAAAAATGGACTGCCACACGCCTGTAGTCCCAGCATTTGGGAGTCCATGGCAATATGGTTGTGAGTTTAAGACCAGCCTGGGCTACAGTGTGAGCCCAAGGCCGGCCAGAACTGCATAGCAAGACCCTGTCTCAAACAGATTTAAAAAAAAAAAAAAAAAAAAGTTAAAAATGGAGAAGCCAGGTGCCTGTTTGTAATCCTTCCTGCCTTGAGAAGCTGAAGCAAAAGGATTACTTTGAATTCCACACCAGCCTGGGCTACAGTGTGAGCTCAAGGCCAGCCTGAATTGCATAATGAAACCCTGTCTCAAAAAGACAATAAATAGGGCTGACAAGATAACTTAGGCAAGCACAGGGACCAGGATTCAATCCCCTGCACTACATGCCACAGCAACTGGCCACTGAGTCTGGTCATGATGGCATGCACCTATAATTCCAGCACTGGGGAGGCTGAAAACAGGAGGATCACAATGAGTCAGAGCTGTGTAGTAAGACTTTGAACCATGCACCAAATACAAAAATTAATAATAAATAAATATAAAAATGGAGGGACTGGATATATATCTCAGTGATGCAGTGCAGACTTTATATGTTTAAGGCCCTGGATTGCACTGCCAGCATCAAAGAAATAAGTTTTTTAAAATGGATTTTCTGTCCATGTATCAGAGAGAACCCCAACTGAATTTCTCAAGCGTATTCTTGATCCTGAATAGAACCCACTTATTGATCTCCATGAGGGCACTGAGTATTTGCCATCTGGCCTTTCTCATTTGCATGTGCTGTTTTTGCCATATGGCTTATTGTTATATCTACCACTCAGAATATCAAATGTCTAAAAGATTCTACTTCTCAACAAAACCTGAATTCAGTAACTATTTGCATTAGAAAAGAACTCCTTACTTAGTTTCCCAGAAAAATATAACATTTCTTTTCTATACTTATTTCACTACGAATATAGCTTTTTGCCTGAAATAAGAAATCCATAAATAAAAATCGCTGAAACCCTGGGAGCTGGGTGTTACTGTTAACTGACAAGTAAAAGTAGGCCATCTATGAAAATATATTATTAGTCAATTGCCTTACATAACACTTTGGAGTAATATATCCATTTTATAAAAAACCATTCCAATATTATTAGCCTTGTGTTCCCCAGAATAACAAGTGTGAAAAAATAAAACAATTCCATAAAAAAATAAGTAATTATAGTATGTCTACTTACTAAAAAATCTTAGCAATTTAAAAGCATTAAAAAACTAATAAGGCAGGGTGGCAAGATAGCTCAGAGGAATAAGCGCCTGCTTAGGTAAGCACAGGGACCAGGGTTAGATCCTTAGGACCACATGCTGCTGGCGCTGGCCCTACCCCCGAGCACACTGAGCTGGACACCACTGAGACCAGGCATGGTGGCACATGCCTGTAATCCCAGTGCTAGGGAGACTGAAAATGAGCCCGAGCTGCCTGGTGAGACCCTGTACCAAATATATATATATTTTTTAAAATGCTAATAAGATAGCCAGACATGTAATATGGCTCATAGTCCCCAGCTACTCAAGAGGCTGAGATAGGAAGATAACTTGAGCCCGGCAGTTCGAGCTAGACCCCATTTCTTTGAAAACAAAGTCCAGTGTGGTGGTTCATGACTATAATCCCAGCACTTAGGTGGCTACAGCAGGAGAATTACTGTGAGTTTGGGCCAGCCTGGGTTACATAAGTGAGTTCAAGGCCAGCCTACATTAAATAGCAAGATCCTGCCTTGGGAAAAAAAAAAAAAAAAAAGAAAAGAAAAAACTACTAAAATGGATACATGTGAGGAACAAAAGGACACAAAACGGTCCACAGAGTCTGGAAGGAAAACAAAGTGAGGCTGGAAGAGACTGCTTTCCTCATTTTTTCTCTTTGTATTTCCTAAATCTAGATTTTTTAAAAAAAAATATGAAACTCTTACAAAGGAAAATAAACCTATACACAAGCTTAGTAAATCTAGAAACAGAAATTGTAAGGCTGCATCCACTTACCCCAACTGGTGAACTCCCATTTCATTTGCACATAGAAGTCTGGAGCCTGGAGGACAGACAAAGGGTTAGCTGGCTTGGCACTGGTAGCACAACAGAGGAAGGATTAATGCTGATTTTTTAAAAAATTAAAGGAGAACAAAGAAAATAGGAAACAAAGTACAAATCTACTAAATTAAACTTTATATTGAAGCAGTTACTTTACCTTGAAATAAAACATCTAGACAGGAAGTTAGCAGAAAGTGATGGTGTTAAAAAGGAATAAAAATTTTGATTTGGGAGTTTAGCAAGGTTCCTAAAAGCAACAGAAATATAAGCCTTGGAAGATGGGCTTACGGAATGCTACACAGTGAGGGTAGTGGCTTATCCTTAACAGAGAGAAGCAATGTCTGTTCTCTATTCTGTAGGGAATCTGACTGTGGTACAAGTCCTGCATACTTAGTGGGCCACCAAAAATGAGACTGCTAGACAATATGTCCCAAGAATTGGACTTTCCCTAGAGTTAGTAAGATTTTTGCCCCAATTTCTTTTTAAACTTAAAGAATTTGTTTTTTGTTTTTTTTTTTTGACGTTTTATTCTACCAGCTGTTATTCTTCTCTCGCACCCCCAAGGTTTTGCTGTGTTTTTAGAGAAGAAACGCCAGAAATCTACCCTGGAATGCAACTGGCCAGGATTCCAGGGATGAGCTGGAACAGCTTTCAAGAGGCAGCTGATACAAAAGGCTGCACATAGTGGGTGTGGTTGTGCATACCTATACCCCACACTCTGGAAGGCTCTCATGAGCTGGGATTATAGGCACATGCCACCATGCCTGCCCAGTCTCAATGGCTGTCTCAGCATGCCCCAGGGATGGGGCCAGCAAGGTAGGCCAGGGATCAAACCCTGCAGGCTGGGGATCAAACCTGGGCCCCTGCAACTGCTTAAGCAGGCACTTTAATCTGCTGAGCTATTTGGCTGGCCCTTGGGGCCTGGTTTTAATCTCTAGAGAAAAGGAAGTAGGAGGAGGTCGACTGACATGTTATATGTAAGGGTATGTTCTTGAAATGTACATCAACAGCAGCTGCTAATGCCACTAAGAACACAAGGCACTTATAAGCTGTCTATTGCTTCAAGCAGAGAATACAAATCGATGCATCCACTGCTATGGATCAGTGCAAGATAAAAAAGAGAATCCTTTCTACCAAATTTTTTAAATAACAGGTAACTTCATGTTAATTAAGTGAACTTTTTGCCTATAATAGGCAAATGATGTTTTTGGTTCTTCCTGCAGTATATTAGATAAGACAATAAATAGCTGACTTTTGCATATTCACACTTATTTTTAAAACAATGCATACAAGTATTTCATATTGTATAGTATCTTTACTATAGTACATGAGAAATGAATAGTATTTCAGGAATTATTTTGCTTAAATATCATAAAATTTTTAAAGAGTGCTCAAATAATGAATGATTATCTTTCTTATGACAAAGTTGTCTCTTTCTTCACAGAACTATTAATGTTTTTTAAGAAACATTTTTTAGGGGCAACCTGCTTGGGTCCCCTTCTGTCCCTCTTCCCAGACAGAAGCTTTCTTTCTCTTAATAAATCTATTCTGCTCATTAAAAAAAAAAAAAAAAAAAAAAAAAAAAAATTTTTTGAAGTTGTAAAGATTTTTTTTTTTTTTTTTTGGTGGGACTGGGGTTCAAACTCACAACCTTGTACTTGCCAGGCAGGCACTTGTGCCACAGAGCTATCTCCCCAGCCCCTGTAAAGATATTTTAATTACTAGTTATCTTAGGAATTATTTAGGAGAACTCACATCCATGTTTATATGCAGGATACATAACAGTAAAAGTTGAACTACTGCTATAGTTTGTCTCCTATGGCCCCTGGGACTACTGCACTTGGTTGACTAGCAAGATCGTTTTCAAATAGCAAAGCATTATACGAGCACAATCCTCATCCATAAACCTAGAAGTAACTTTGCTTTAAGAAAGCTCTAAAAGAGTTATAGAGAGCCTACACTTTAATTCATAGAACAGATCAATTGGACAAATGTCAGTTGCCAAAAAAAAAAAGGGCAAAAAAAAAAAAATTAATCCAATGGGTTAGATGTTGCAAAATACTTATGGCCAGAAATGGTGAAGGTGGCAAACAGAAGCCAAATGTAGACCGCATGTAGACCCGTGGGCCTCAGCAGGCCCTGAAGATACCTTTACAGTAAATCATATGCATCACTATTTCCCTCTGATTACCTCTGTACAGGTTGCTGCTTTTAAGAAAATAGGTACTTTTTTAGGTAAGGGTCTACAGGGTATTCAGGGTCTCACTACTAGATTGGACTCATAGTGATCCACCTGTTTATAGCTTCCCAAGAGCTGCAATTACAGGTGTAGCCACCACACCCATCCAGGTCTCAACTATGGTTGCAGCATGCCCTGGGGGCGGGGCTGGCACAGCAGGCCAGGGAGTTGAACCCCTCAGCTTTAATCCACTGAGCTACTTGGCTGGCCCTCTTAAGTTATAATTTTAAAAAGCCCTTATACTGGTAGCCCATGGGAATATAGCTCGGTGATACAGTGCCTGCCTGGCAAGCATAAGGTCCTCAGTTTGATTCTCAGTACAAAAAAGAGGGCAAAGTTGTCTTTTTGAACTACCAAAAAAGAGGTAGTTCAGTGAAAAGACATAATTTTTTGAGAGGCCCCATATTTCAACAAGGTGGATAAGCAAGGAATAATGCTATCTGGCAATAAGAATATGTTCAATAATAAGCCACTGAGAGCACAGTGATCTAAGTGCCTGCCTAGCTAAGCAAGCACAAGGACCCAGGTTCGATCCCTGGTATATGCCTTGCCAGTCCTGCCCCAGGTGTGCCGAGCTGGTTCATCAAGCCTGGGCATGGTGGCACATACCTGTAGTCCCAGGGCTGAGGAGGCTGAAATAGGAGAATCACCATGAGTTTGAGCTCTGTAGTGAGACCCTGTACCAAATACAATAATATGTATATATATATACGTATATATATACGTATATATATATATATAATATGTATATATATAACAATATGTATATATATAATATGTATAATAATATGTATATATATAATAATATGTATGTATATATACACGTATATATATACGTACATATATTGTATTTGGTATATATATATATATATATATATATATATGTATATATATATATATATATATTCAGTATTCATGAAACTCTAAGGAAGGTACCCAAGGATATGAAACTACATCCTATTATATAAGCATTTAACCTAAAGTATCACATGTCTAGTTTTGTGAATACCTCGAGAATTTTGTGTAGCAGCTCAGGAACTCCCTCGAGGGCCATGGATGTGTTATGGTAGTCTCGATGTTGAAGAACTGTGTACACCATCTCAGGATCCCCAGTGCTCACAGCCTCATGTAAAACTGGAAAACCAAGGGGAAAATTTAATCACCAAGTATTCTTATGCTTTCTTACCAAGGCCACCCTGGAAAATATCTGCAAAATCAAAAACCTATTTATTTCTCTTAGTTCAATGAGATTTGTACTAATAGTGTTTATACAAGATATCAAGTCTGCATCTTATATTTTGAACAAATACTATGAAGACAATATGCAATGTATTAATTATTGAAAATGCCCTACTAACCTATTGTGAAACTATCTCACTGCTATTTCTGTTCATTAAAATTAATTTTTTAAAAACTCTATTTGCTCTAAAGATGTTACTGGGAATGACCACAACTTTTTGTTGATAAAAAAACAAAGCAGGGCCTGGTGGGATGGCTCAGTGGTCTAAAGCGCCTGCTTGGGAAAGCTTGGGCGGCTTCAGAGACCACAGTTCAATCCCCGGCACCACATGCTGCGCCAGCCATGCCCGCATGGTGGGCTGAGCCGGCCATAAAAATGAGTGAATAAACAAACAAAGGCTCTGAAGCAAGAAAAAAATAAATTAAAAAAAATTAAAAACAAAACAAAACAGCATAGTAAGCCTCTTGATCAAACCTTTCCTATAAGGGCTGGGAGAATAGCTCTGTGGTATAAGTGCAAAGTCGTGAGTTCAAGCCCCGGTCCTGAAAAAAAAAAAAACCTTTCCCACCCCCAGTACTGGCCCTGAAGGCCTCACCGTGTCTTCAGAGCTGGCCTTAACTGTGAGGTCACACACTGTGGCTGCATGTAGATATGTAGCCAGGACCTGCACTTATAGGAATCTTTACTCAGTCAACACAAAATCAATAATGAGAGTGTGTGAAACAGTGAAATGCTAGGATTATTTCCTAGAAGAGATTATTTCTACCAATAATTTCCTTTTTTATTTTTGCCTATTCTGATGGACTTGGTGGCCTCTCCACCATGTACTCAGGGTAAAAATTGGCTTCCACATTCGTGTATGATGAGTGGCTCATGTGAGGGTTGTTTCTGGAAGAAATCACCCCATGAAGGCTTTGAGCCACTGTGCAGCTGACAAGCCAGCATCCCCAGCTCCCATCTTCTTGCCCCACCCCTTTCCCAAGAGAGAAACAGCTGGCTGGGTGGAAGATCACAACTGAAACTAGTCCTTCTCAGGCACACTGCAATGAACAGCTTTAAATTATTCCACAAGTGTACTTGCCTGTCCATCCCTGGCGGTTTTCTTTAGTCACATCTGCTTTATGTCGGAGCAAGACTCGAGCAGATTCCAAATGTCCCAAAGAAACTGCAAGGTGCAGTAATGTTCTACCTCGTGGATCCAGAGCCTCCACATTCTGTGAAGTAAAGATTGACGATTATATGGTTCTTACAATTATATAAGAACATGAAGATGTGTTTGAGAGCTATGTTATGAATAAAAAGTAAAAAGTACTATTTTAATGAGTTACAGAAACGTAAAAAGGTATGTGTGCATGTGGGCAGAGTTGGAATATGAATCTGGAGGCTATCAAGGTAACAGTTACTCAATTCTTTTTTTCATTAAAAAGTGTCAAAGCTGGGCTGGAGAGATTGCTCAGTAGAAATAGCGCTTGCCTGGCAAGTGCAAGGGCCTGAGTTCAATCCCCGGTTCCGCCAAAAAAAAAAAAAAAAAAAGGTCAAAGCTATGAGTTCCTTTTTCTATAAAGTTAACTACCTGATAAATAAATATGACTATAGGCCTCAGATCATACAACACAGACCAAGGATTTCAACAGCGCTCTAAGTCTGGGCTTTCATGAAAAGCAACTACCTTCTTACACACAATGTGGGGGATTTCTCAAGCACATATCAGCATTCAAGTCTAGAACAGAAAGTGCAGAACTTTAATCAAAATTGAAAGCACAAAGAAGATAATATGGGCCAGAATAAAAGTTGTATTGTCTAGCTGGATCTGCACCAAAATACCTCTTTCATGATTGCACACTGGGCTCCAAGTCCTCTGACGTAATGCACAATATCCGGCAGCATCTGCTTGTCTTACTGACAAGGAGCAGGACCGGCACACACATACATGGATACTTTTGTAGAGAAATATAAGAACATACTGCATTTCCAGCTATCCCTTGGAGGAGTTTCTTCCCTGTACTAAACAGGAACACTCGCTTTATCTCCTCAATCCTATGCTGCTTTCAAGTCCTACTTTCGGCACTGCAGTAGGTCACCAGAGCCAAACAGCAGTTTCTCTGCTGTATTCTCAAGGGCTGGGCACAACCTGCAAAACAGGTCTCTGAAAGTTCTTCCAAGGACACAGCAGACTGCTGCAAGACTTTCAGAATATAAAACCTTATAATGCCATCATGTTTCCTGGGAAATGTGCTCTATCTTGGTTTGGGATGCTAAAAGTTATTATACAGAGACTACCTGCAGTTTCCAAAGACTAATAGAACATGATACTTAACAAGGGAGGTACAATTCAGCTCTCAAACCTCCTTGTTTTGCTAAAATTATATACAGGATATTGTGTAGAAGAATGTTGTAAAGGGATAATATAGGTGGTAAAGCATTCTGGTGGCTGAACACAAAGCCTCCCGGACCATCCAAAGGACTCAGTGTTCTCCTTTGTGCTGCAATACAGCAACCCCCACCCCATCCATGAACAACACATTGCAAAACCCCAGTGGATGTCTAAAACTAAGGACAGTACTGAATCTCTCTCTCTTCCCCCCCCACACGCACACACGCACATTTTTTTCCTATGCATACACACTTATAATGAAGCTAAAAATCTTAACCTTTGTATTTAAAGGAAACACTTTATGATTTCTCACTAACATATCTGGTGTCTCAAAATCACTACACTTGTACTTTGGGAACATTATTAAGTAAAATAAGGGACATTTGGAATACAAGCTCTGTGATACTCCACCAGTGGCTCTGATAACCAAAGTGACCACTCTGGTAAGTGACTAGTGGGTGGCTAGCATATACAGCATGGATACGTTGGACAAAGGGATGATTCATGTCTTGGCAGGACAGACAATGGTGTAAGAATTCAACATGCTGTGCAGAATGGCAAATGACTTAAAGCTCACAAACTGTTTATTCAATATGTTCAGACTGTAGTTGGTCATGGTTGCCTGAAAGCTCAGAGTGAAATCTTTGATAAGAGAGTACTACTGTACCAGCAAACCTCCTGGAACATGGTCCATATTCTCTCCAATGATTCTGTCTCTTTCCAAGGGTATGGCATGTCCATCACATTAAAGAGAACTTCAAAACAGAGAGTTCTAATATATTTTCTAGTTTCTGCAACCCTACTTTTAACTAAGTAATTGTTTTCTTAAAAAGAACAAGGCTATGAATCACCATATTTTTTACAAAGTAAGACATATATGGAAAACAGCAGAGCCAATCAGCCTATCCTTTTCTTAACTGCCTCACAGAATAGCCACCATGCAGAATAGTGACAGCAGGTAAGGCAAGGCAAGGATGATTAGGACTGGCTTTTTTTTTTCTTTTTCTGTTTTTTTTTTTGATACAGGGTCTCAGTATGTAGTTCAGGCTGGCCTTGAACTCACTATGTTGCCCAGGCTGTCCTCCTGCACCAGTGCTGGGATTACATGTGTGCACCACTATATCTGGCCAAGGAGCTGGCATTTTTTGATCTCTAGTTTTCAAGGCTGGATTTTCCAGCTAGGTCATATTTTGGGGAAAGATGGTATGAACATAGTTGTAGTTTAGCAGAAAAGAAACAACTAGCAGGCTGTTATCATATTCCACTGTATTATATAAACTACATTATATATATATGTATATATATATGTGCGTATATATATACATATATATATATATATACATATATACATATATATTAGATATAGTGTTTGGCATCAAACTCAAGACCTTGTGCTTGGCAGGCAGGCACTGTGCCACTGCATCCACAGCCCCCCAAATTATTAATTATGTGAAAGAAGAAACTCTACTTATTGCAGTTCACACTCTGGAATAAAAGTTGTAACCCAGACTAATGATTAATACTCAAACTTCCATGCAACACTCAGTTATGTATAAACAAAAGCCAAGTAGATTAAGTTAACTTTTTTCCTATTTAGGAATACAGGAAAAAGCACATATAAGTAGCTGGGCATGGTGGCACATGCCTGCAATCCCAGCACTTGGGAGGCTGAAGCAGGTAGATCAGTGTGAGTTTGAGACCAGTCTGGGCTATAAAAGGGAATTCAAGGCCAGCCTGAACTGCATAGCAAGACCCTATCTCCAAAAGACAAAAAAACAAAATAAATAAAACAAACAAACAAACAAAAAAACCACATATAAGCCACAGGATACATGATTGACTATAACACTTCTAAAACCAAGAAGAAATTTCATTCTATATTATAGTGACAATGTGATTTAAAAGCAAAGGATGAGCTGAGCATGGTAACACAGACCTGTAATCCTAGTATTCTGGGAGGCTGAGGCAGGAGGATCATGAACTAGAGCCCTTCTTGGAATAGTAAGACCTTATCTCAAAAAACCAAAGCAGCTAGGCATGGTCGTGAAAGAGAAAATCTGAATAAATCTGTAACAAGTATAGAAATTAAATGAATAATTTAATTTAATAACCCCTACCAAAAGAAGCATACCCAGATGTGTTCACTGATGAATTCTATGAAACATTTATTTATTTAGGAACTGGGAATTGAACTCAGGACCTTGCACTTACCAGGCAGGCACTTGTGTCCCTGAGCTATCTCCCCAGCCCTGAAATATTTTTTTCCGAAATATTTAAAGAATACCAAATCTTTACAAATTCTAAAAAAAAAAAAAAAAAAAACAGAAGAGGAAGGGAAAGTTTCCAATTTATTGTAAGCACAGTATTATCCTAGTGACAAATACAAGACAAAAACGAGTATCTCTTAGTTACTTTTTACTCGTTGCTGGGACAAATACCCAGCACTCAAAATGAAGGAAGGAAAGGTTTATTAGCTCACAGTTTGTGGAGGTTTTTGTCCATAGTTGGCTGGCCCAAGGCTGAGTGGAACAGAGCAGAGAGCATCCAGTTCATGGCAGTTGAACAGCAACAAAATGGTGACAGAGGCAACGGACCAACCAGGGCAGCAGAGCAACAGCACTAGTCTGTCTCTCTATTTCTCTTTAAATTACATCAGGCTCTCTGCCTTAGCCTATCCGCCTCAGGCCACACCTATAATTCCCAGCAGTACTCAGACCAATACTCTCATCAGTACTAAAACACATAATCTCAGTGACTCATGAATCAAGTCTCAATCTATAGAAGTCCCCGCCCCATGACTGCACGAGGCTTTGGGGGGACAACTAGACATAAACCATAACAATCTCTTATATTCATTTAAATCAACACATACAAAACACAACAGTATACTACCAAACCAAATCCAGCAACATATAAATGGTTACTATACATTATAAACAAGTGACATTTACTCTATGAACACATAAGTGAAATTAAGAAAATAATGCCAGGCTGAGGGTGTAGCTCACTGGTACAGCTCTTGATTAGCATATAAGCAGCTGTGGGGGTTCAATATCCTCTACAGCAAAAAAAAAAAAAAAAAAGAATGAATTTCATTTATAATGGCGTCAAAGGGGCTGGAGAGATAGCTCCGTGGCACAAGTGCCTGCCTGGCAAGTGCAAGGTTGTGAGTTCGAACCCTGGTCCTGCAAAAAAAAAAAAAAAAAAAACACAGAATCAGAGTCAGATGTGTTCCTCCTTACCCCTTAAGGAAGGATCTACAGTGTGGTCAGGGTCTAACTTTTAAATCATCAGACTTGTAGTGTTCCGCCTGTTCACAGCCTCCCAAGAGCTGCGATTGTAGGCTTGTGCCACCACGCCCAGTCTCAGTTGCCAACTGAGCTCGCCTAGGGGCAGGCCTGAGGATAAACCCCATGGCCTCTGTGCCTGTTTGCAGGCACTTTAATCTGCTGAGCTATTTGGCCAGCCCTGAGAACACAGAATCATTACCATAAAAAGCAAGGCAAACCAGGCGTGGTGGCACACATGCCTGTAATCTCAGCCCTTGGGAGGCAGAGGCAGGAGGATTAGGATCGCTGAATGGAGGCTAGCCCGAACTATATAACCAGGCTCTGTCTTTAAAAAAAACAAAATGAAATGAAACACAAGGCAAAGATTAAGGACTCACACTTTCAAATTTTAAAGCTACAGTAATCAAACAGCTGTATGGGCATAAAGAGTCATTTTGTTGATAGAGTACAACTCGAGAGTCCTGAAAAGTTCCAAACATTTTGGTGCCATAGTTGGGGGAAAAAATAGTCCTTTCAACAAATGGTCCATGAACTCGACATCTGTATGTAAAATAATGAAGTTTCATACATTTTATACATGAAAATTAGCTCAGGGGTGCCAGGGAGGTAGCTCAGTAGACTAAGTTCAATCCCCTGTACCACACACACACGCAAAAAAAAAAAAAGAAAAGAAAAACAAAATTAGCTCAAAGTGGATCATAATAAACCTAAATATAAAAGCCAAAATGATAAAAACTGTCAGAAGAGGGGGCCAGGGAGATAGCTCAGCAGCATAAGTGCCTGCCTAGCAAGTACAAGGTCCTGAGTTTGATTCCTGATACCAAAAAAGAAGAGAAGGGAGGAGGAGGAGAAAGAGGAAGAGGAGGAGGAGGAGGAGGAGGAGGAAGAAGAGGAGGAAGAGGAGGAAGAGAAGAAAAAAAAGCCTGTCAGAAGAAAACACAGGAAGTACATCTTCATGATAACAGTTTAGGAAGTCTTCGTGGCTACAACAATGGAATAATAAAAATATAGGTAAATTGGACTTCACTAAAGTTAAAAACTATGCCTGTAAATCCCAGCACTTGGGAGCTGAGGCAGGAGGATCAGTGCAAGTTTGAGACCAGCCTGGGCTATAAAAGTGGGCTCAAGGCCAGCCTGAGCTGCATAGCAAGACCCTGTCTCAAAAAAACAACAACAACAAAAAAACCCCTACATGTTTGAAATGATACCATGAAGAAAGCAAAAAGGCAACTCATAGAATGGGGAAAATTATTAGCATATCATACTAGGGCCTAGTAACCGGAACAAATTAAGAACCCTTACAATTCAAGAATAAAAAAGTCAACTCAATTTTTAAATGGGCGGAGCTAGGGAGATAGCTCTGTGGCACAAGTGCCTACCTGGCAAGTGCAAGGGTGTGAGTTCGAAGCCTGGTTCCACACAAAAACCTTTTTTACATGGGCAAAGAATTTTCATAGCTATTTCTTCAGACAAAGCATGCAAGTTGACAAAAGTTATGTGAAAACATGTATACCATCATAAATCATTAGAGAATTTCTAATTAAAAAACAAAAGGAGGGGCCTGGCGGGATGGCTCAGTGGTTTAAAGCGCCTGCTTGGGAAAGCTTGGGCGGCTTCAGAGACCGCGGTTCAATCCCTGGCACCACATGCTGCGCCAGCCCTGCCCTTGGGGCAGGCTGAGCCAGCCATGAGAATGAGTGAATAAACAAATAAAGGTTCTGAAACAGGAAAATAAATAAATAAATAAATAAATAAATAAATAAATAAGGAGATATCATTGTGCACCCACTAGAATGGTTACAATCTAACAGGTATAGTATTGACAAGGGGGCCCGGCGGGATGGCTCAGTGGTCCAAAGCGCCTGCTTGGGAAAGCTTGGGCGGCTTCATGGACCGCGGTTCAATCCCCGGCACCACATGCTGCGCCAGCCCTGCCCTCGGGACGGGCTGAGCCGGCCATAAAAATGAGTGAATAAACAAACAAAGGTTCTGAAACAAGAAAAAAAATAAATAAAATAAAAAATTCTTAAAAAAAAAAAAAAGGTATTGAAAAGGATGTGGAAAACAGGGACCCTTGTGCATTGCTGCTGGGAATATATACATGGCAGAACAAAGAAAACAACTGTAAATATAAAATAACCATACAATCTAGTAATTCCTCTCCATGGCATATATACAAGAGAAACAAAAACATATAACATGTAAAATCCTATCAATAAATATGCACAGCAGTTCTATTCATCAAAATCAAAAAAAAAAAATGTCCATGAAATGACAAATGGACAAACAAAATATAGTATACCTGTACAATAATATTAATTACAAAAAGGAATAAAGATAGCCAGGTGTGACGGTGCACACCTGTAATCTCAGCACTTGGGAGGCTGAAGCAGGAGGATCAATGTGAGTTCAAGACCAGCCTTGGCTACAAAAGTGAGTTCAAGACCAGCCTGAACTGCATAGTGAGACCCTGTGTCAAAAAGAAAAAAAAAAAAAAGGAATGAAGAGCTAATGCATGCCATAATATGAGGCCAAGTGAAAGAAATCAGATAAAAAAAAGAAAAAAGAAATCAGATACAAAGGCCACATAGTCTATGATTCTATTTGTATGAAATGTCCAGAGCAGGCAAATCTACCAAGAAAGTAATTGGTGGATGCTTGGAGCTGAAGGGTTTTGGAGAAATGGCAAATGACTTAGGGATACAGGATTCCTTTTGGGATGTTGGAAATATTCCACAACTTGACAGAAGTCAATCATTACTATACTTTGATTATATATTGAGTGAACTGTCTCAATAAAGATGTTGAGAAACAGTATATGTTTATACATTAGACAATTATCCATATACTGCTTTATTGGTTGAAAAGTTGCTTAATTTCTCTTGAACTTCAATTTGCTCACTCATAAAGTGAGAAAGATTTAAAAAAAAACCCCTACCTTACAGGTAGTTGCTGCAAGTGTAAGGCCTGAATTTGGCACAATGCATGACACTACAGTGAGCATTAAGAAGAGTTAACTCTTATTAGCACGCACCCACATATGGAGTTTCACATTGGCTATCATGCTTTCTAAAGGTTCAAATTTTATTACAGTTAATAGCATAGTTCAGAGAGCCCAAGACTTTCAAACCTTACCTATAATTTGCTTTTTAAGTTGGTCATTCAAGTTGATCATTTAGGTTTTTCCTTTAAGTTTCTTCGGCAATAGTCTGTTCCAAATTAAAAATACTCTCCCTTTAACCATAACTATGAATTATCTCAAAAGACATCAGGAAGTGAGATTTCTGTACATCTTCCTTGTTGCTCACTAACTTAAGCTCATCTATTTTTCTTTGTGGAACTGGGCATTGAACTAAGGTCCTTGTGCTTGCCCAGCAAGCGCTTATTCTACTGAGCTATCTCCCCAACCCCCTAAACTCATCTATTTTTCTTAATCAAAAGCCTTTTTATCACCCTGCTGTCTTCTGCAGACAGTACATGGCTCTGGGCTCTGAGGGCAAGCTGCAGAGCTAAACAGCACAGGTCCCACATCCAGCTTCCTGCCTAGCCTTAGGAACCACACATTAAATGCTCTGTAAACTCTCACTGTTACCTCTGGTGGCCTCTTTTTTCACAACACAGTAACACCCTTACTCCTCTTCACTTCAGACCATTGTGAACCTCCATGGCTGTGCCCCTTCTTCAAATCAGTGGAAAAAGGGATCTATTTATTGGCCAGTTTCCCAAGGTGATCCCAAGTCCCATGGCCAAGGAGAAGCACCCTGAGAGTAGCCTCTAAGTACATCATCTTGGATGGCTGGTAACTGGCTTTCAGCCAATGGGCCTCAACTTGAACATGTGCCCAATGGCCTCAATTGGCCTGCCACAGCATGCAGTAGAATCTCAAGATAGTCCCTTGAGAGAACCCATTGCTGCTCCCTACAATGTTCTCCCCTTATCTGCATGACGTGCTGACTTTTAAAGAGGACATGTCTGCCTAGACTAGTAGAGGAAAACCAATGCATGTGTGCCAAAGCAGGCTATTTGTATCCTGAAATCTCTAGCCATCACTGGTCTAGTCAGGGCTGCACTGCCACCTCCACCTACTCAGTCTCACAGTTTGCGCTGTCTAAAATGCACGGACTCATCTTTACATTTGTCCCTGTAAATGTTCATTCATTTCCCCAGTTATCAGTAAGAAGGCCAAAGGACTTTAACAGACCTCTCCAACAAAATGACATAAGCAGAACACAAATAGTTTTAATTCCAACAACTAACTTCAAGGCCTCACTGAACATTAAAAAGCTGATGGGTTAAGAGGCACTTTATCAAGTGCTTCTTCTGGGTTAAGTGCTGGAGGCCTGAAACAATCCCATAGTTGGCAGTTACACCAATGCTGGCTATTAGCAAGGACTGTGGGGTTGGGGCTGACACATGTTTGTCCTCCTTGTCTGGATAAATTCAATTCTTCTTGTGCTGTAGCAGTTTCTGGAACAAAATTAAATTCTTAGCTACCCATGTGCCTGCTTCAAGTCTCACGTGTGTGATGGAAGGAATAAAGTATGCAGCAGAAAGTTACTGGCAAACAACAGTATGGGAAACAGCCAGTTTTACTGCTGAGATTAGAGTGATCTTTTTCTTCATTATGCAACCAATATATGCTCCTCATAGAAAAACTGGAACACACATAAAAGCTTAAATCCCCAGATTTATAAATGATGATCATAATAAAAAACAGTAGGAGTTACTGTTGCATGGCATTGCACCATTTACTATGCAACTGCATTTTCAGATCCTGCAATGTAGACATTTTTACCAAAATAATAGCAGAGTGGTCAAGAATACAGTATTTGGCCAGGGAGGTAGCTTGGCGGTTGAAGCACCTGCCTGGCAAGTGCAAGGACTGGGATTTGATCCCTGGCATCGCATGTTGAGCCAGCCCTGGGAGTCCTGTGCTGGCCACCAAAACCAGGCATGGTGGTGCATGCCTGTAATCCCAGTGCTAGGATGCTAATACAGGAGGATCACTACAAGTCTAATGTAGCAGGACCCTGTATCAAATACATAAAACTTTAAAAAAAGAAAAGAATGCAATATTAGAGGCCAGGTGTGGTGGCACTTGTCTGCTTGCCCAGCACTTGGGTGACTGAGGAAGAATTGCCATATATGGGTACCCTGGGCCACATAGTGAGTTCAGGGCCAGCCTGTACTACATAAAGACTCTGTCTAAACAATGCACAAAAAACTCAGAAGGAAGAATACAGATTTGGAGGAGTCTGACTTTCTGGGTTCAAATCACAGCTCAGGCACTAACTGAGCATGCAACAGCACTTCTCTTCATCTCAATTTCCTCATTTATAAGATGGAACTCCAATCGTGACTTCCCCAGAAAAGAGGTGCGAGAACTAAGACTGCAATGTAGAACATATTAGCACTGTACCTCGTAAGTGTCCAGGGTCACTCTCCCCAATTTCACATGTGGTGAAACAATTCAGCAAAGGTAAATATAGCTCCAAGCTCGCAACTTAACATTAGTGCTGGATATTAAACCTCATGGCCTCCGGATCACAGAGATAGTGAACAGAGGATCTAGACACACATGGAGGAAACAAATGTTTCCTGCTGCTTAATATTTTAATGATTTCAAATATTAACCTCATTGTCCTGAAACAGTTACATAATTGAGAGAGCCCAGCAACAAGTGAAAATGCAAAGTGCCCCATATTCAAAAATAGTTATGAATTTCAAGATGACGGAAAAACATCAACTCAACACAGAGTCCTATAGAACTGCCAGGTCTGGGCCTCTTCAAGGGCCAAGTTTCAGGAGTGAAGTTTAGATTATGTAGACATAATAGTAGAGCTTTCCCAGATATTTTTTTGTGGGCACATGTCACCTGCTTCCTCCTCAGAAGTAAATGTCATACAGTACTATGAAATGATCCACAGTATACAGTAGTGACTGAGTAAGTCAAAGCCAAAAATTTAAAAATTTAGCCGTATACTTCCTCAAGCTTCAAACTCCATGACAGTCAAGGTCCAGAAAAGTCTGCCACAAGGTTTTTTTTTTTTTTTTTTTTTTTTTGGTCTTTTCGAGACATGGTCTCACTATGCAGTTCAGGCTGGCCTTGAGCTCACTTTTGTACCCCAGGCTGGTCTTGAACTTGCACTGATCCTCCTGCCTCAGCCTCCCAACTGTTGGCATTAAAGGCCATACCTGGCCCCCTGCTGCAAGTTTTTAGTACCCAAATTCTAATCACAAATGTCTAGAAAGTTTTCAAGGTAAAAAGTACCAAGAGCTTTCAATGGAGACCTTTATCTCAGTTTGCAGAAAAAGAACTAAATCACACTCTGGATTATAAACCAAGACTATTTGTTCTTATCCAATGTTTAAATTCCTTACATCCAATGAACAGTAAGTCCATTGTTTTCATAAATTAAGATAGAAAAAATACAGCTTAATGATGAAATGTATTAAAGGGGATTTTAACTCTGACTTCATGTTTGCTTAAAAAATGCATTTAGGACAGAGGATACAGGGTCTATAGGTTCTCACTCCATAGATTGAATTCATAGTGATTCACCTGTTTTCAGCCTCCTATAGTGCTGGGGTAACAGGCACGCACCACCATGCACAGTCTGAATTGCTATCTCAGCGCCACCATGCCCAGTCTCAATCGCCATATCAGCATGACCCAGGGGTGGGGTCTGGGATTGAACCCTGGCCCCTGTGCTCTGACAAAGCTGGTGCTTTAGTCTTCCATATTCCCTCTCAATATTGCACAAGCTAGTTTGACAGATCACTGAGAAATATAACCTCAAATACAGACAAGAACTCTACAAAACACCAGGGGTGGCAGAGCACGCCTGTAATCTCACCACTCGGATGACTGAGGCAGGGGATCATGTGTGTGTTGAGACCAGCCTGGGCTACAAAGTGAGCCCAAGGCCAGCCTGAACTGCATAGGGAGACCCCTGTCTCAAAAAAAAAAAGAACACTAAAAAGTGATTTTAAAAATGGCCTACCTATCTGAGACCTACCAATACAGCTAACACGAAAACAGCAGAGAATGCCTCTGAGCTATGTAGTAATAGGGGATTAAGTCATCAGGTATACCGGAATACCTAGTGGTGAATCATTTTGTCTGGGTCATGTTTCATATTTCCTTAACTCTTAGACAATTACATACCAGCTAATTAAGAAGGACACTTTAAAAATTTTCCTGTCTGAAGTTCCTTTTGAAATTAAAAAAAAGATTTTTAACTTTCAGTTCATACTCAACCGACTTAAACATGGCAGGCTGCAAGCACACACTTGACAGTAGCTGTCCAAACACTGTGATGCTGACCTTCCTCAAGTTTTGCCAACCAAAAAGAGCCAATGCTCTGTTTCCCCTCACATTTTTTGACAACTAGAGTAAATCTGGAGCTATTTAAAAGTATTCTTTAACACAATGAATAAAATGAATGAAGCCAGCCATACAATTACACCAGAATAGTAATAAAGGACAAATCTTATACTATTTGCTACCAATACTTCCTACAATTGCTGGGTTGTCTTTGCTTTTTTTTTTTTTTTTTTTTGCGGGACAGGGGTTCAAACACACAACCTTGCACTTGCCCAGCAGGCGTGCCATGAAGCTATCTTCCTAGCCCCTATGCTGGGATGTCTTTAAAGTAAGGTTTCTCAACCAAGACACTATGACATTTGCAGCCAAATCTTTGTTGTGGGTGGCTGCCTCATCTATCTTAGAATGTCAAGCTGCATCTTTTGCCTCTACCCACTAGATGCCGGGGCACCCACTCCCCACTTAAACCAACCAAAAATGTCTCCATATATTGCCAAAGAGAACATGGAGGGGTAGGCCTGCAACTGAGGACCATTTTAGTGCTTTAAAGGAACTGTAATAAATAA
The DNA here is from genome assembly GCA_004027025.1 of Myocastor coypus. NCBI lineage: Eukaryota > Metazoa > Chordata > Mammalia > Rodentia > Myocastoridae > Myocastor > Myocastor coypus. The sequence continues at coordinate 28,009 of PVJA010010839.1, forward strand.
AAGACAAAAGACTCAAGGCACTTCAGGAAGACAGAAAGGTTTTTAGGGAGCCTGAGCATCAGCAATTCTTAAATTTTACCACGTATCAGCCTCCACGGGGAGCTTGTTAAATGCAGATTCCTAAGCCCTAATCCAGATCTGTCAATACAGTCAAATACTGCGCTGGGTTTACCCACATCACTACCAACATCCTCATTTCACGGATAAGTGGATGTGGGCCCCAGAACCAAAAACGTCTTACCCAAGGTCACGGGGAAGTTAGAACCCCGATTCTAAAACCGACTAAAGCCTTCTTTGCAGCAACGGTGGGTAGAGTATGAGGGTCTGTGTTGGTCTTTGAAATAGTGGCGCTTAACAGTGTTTAAGACTGTACATTCTGGACCTGGCCTGCCTGGATTAAAATTCCCATCTTAGTATTAATTACCCGGGCGGCCTTTCACAAAGGCAAGAGGCCAACTAAGTGCCTCAGTTTCCTTCCCTGTCAAGTGGAACAGTAGTACCAGCTTTCTTGTATATTGGGAAGGTTAAAGGGCTGGTATACAAAAAGCCCACGGAACAGGGCCTGACATAGAGGAAGCACTCAAGGTACGTCCTATTATTATTACTGTCCCACGACCGCACAGTGAAAGGGGTTTGCTGGGGCCCCGGAGTAGAGGCCTTGAAAATGGGCTCAGGGACTCGAAAGGACCTCCGCGACTCCTTCCGCCCGCTCCTCACCTGGCCGCGCAGCACCTTCTCCAGCTGCCGGTAGTCGTTGTTCCAGACCAGGAGGTGCAGGGGAAAGTGGCTGGGGGCGTCACTGGCCGAGGACATGGTTAACAACGCAGCTGGCCCTGGCCACCCGTCTCCCAGAAGCCTCAGCCCCAGCGGGGTCTCCGCGGCCGGCGGGAGCAAAAAAACGAGGGCAGCGGGCGGCCAAGCCAGCGGTTTGGTTTGCGATTGGAAAGCTGAAGGGACAGCGTGTGCGCGCGCGAGGTGTGGGGTCGCGGGCGGGGTTGGGGACCCGGTCGGCCGCGCCCACCCCGCGCCGGGACGCGCTAGCTAACGCGCCCTTGCTGACAGCTCCCCAACAGACTTCTGCGGGCCCAACTGCCCCAAACAGGGAAGTGTGGGGAGCGAACCACTATACACCCCCGGAGGGGAGGACGACGTCAAGCAATGAATGGGTCAAAAGTCCACCCAGGATTATCCGCGTTCAACACCACAACAGAAAACATGGAGAAACATAGAAAATATAGGGACGTTCTGTCCTTGGGCCCCTGTACCTCAACTCGCAAAGCTCGATCTACCCATCACCTACCTCACTCTCCCTGCTCCAGCTACTTCAAATGGTTCGAGCCACAACCAAGCCTCTACCATTGGCTCTGCAGTAGGGGGGTGGGGAGGGCGACAACAGGGATCTGGACCAAACCATTCCCGCTACTGACTCCCTAGTAGCCTTTTTGGACCAGGGCAGATCCTGCCTCGATTGGTCTGCTGGGTCGCCTAGCTGCAACCCGCTGATCAAGAATCCTGGTCTAATCCATTCTTCACAGAACTAGAGGTAGGCAGGATCATGGGAACTTTAAAGCCTAGATAAGTGGCTTCAGATATTTGCATAATAAGGGAAACAGTTCTAAATCAGGACTTCTGAACCTTGAAACATCTGGAGGTGGGTAATTCTTTGTGTGAGGGATCCCCAGTGCTTTGGAGGATGCTGAGCAACATCCCTGTCCTCAATACCAGTATCATTTCCAGTCTCCGGACAGTGCCAGATACCCTCTGAGAAAGAAAAATCTCCTCCAATTGGAAACCGCTGCTCTATCTGAATTCCTGTTAAGATTCAGAGCTACTTGTAGTGGTGGCTTATTCGATTTGTGCATCGTTCCAGCTAGTCGTTTGATTTGTATTTACGCCTAAAAGGACCAACATACTGGGATTTGAGCATAGTTTACAAAAATAAAGTTCATCCTTTGGTTGTGAAACTCAGCGCCTCCTTGACTGCTTCCCTTCACTGGCTGCGGCTAGACAATATAGATCTACAAAGTTATTCAATGCATCCTGAAAAGGTTCTCCCTGTCTTCTCTACTCAGACATAGCCAGCTTTTCAGATGCCTTGCAACAACTGTTCCAAGAATTCTGGTCTAACCCATTTTACACATGTGTGGAAGTGGAGGCAGAAGATTTGTGAGTTGTACCAAAACAGGATAGAGTTTTGTATTTATCTATAGCATGCAGAGGCTCTAACTGTGGAACGTGTGGAAATCAGATACTTACTCCCACATTGCACATTTATCACACAGGATAAGTGGATCAGACACCAGTGAGGCTTCTTCTGGGACTTCTCATTCTTTCAGACACCTTCTTAAACTTAATCTTTTTTCTTCTATCTCATTATTTGAACACTCCACAGTGTCAGAAACTATATATGTTTTGTTCACTTGAATACCTAAAACCAAAACAGTACCTGACCCACAATAAGTAATCTGCTATTTTCCAAGTGAAGATGATAGTTGTGTTTACATGTAATACAAACAATAAATATTCATTAATATTTAGCTCACATTTTTCCTTCAGGCTAGCTAACCTCATTTTTTTTTTAAATGCAAGCTTAAGGCTTATTTATTTATTTTTATTAGGGCTGGCCCAGACTGCCCTGGAGGTAGGGCTGGCGCAGTATGTGGTACCAGGATCAAACCGCAGTCCCTGCAGTTGCCTAAGCTTTCCTAAGCAGGCACTTTAGACTGCTGAACCATCTTGCCGGCCCCTAACCTCATTTTATTATTTCACACTATCCTGTAAATTACTGTACTGTAGCTATTTTTATCTCAAATTCCAAATATATGATAGAAAGAAGTATTTAGAAAATAATAGTAATGTGACCAAGGATGGTCTTGCATGCCTGTAATCCTAGCACTTGGGAGGCTGAGGCAGGAGGACTGCTGTGAGTTTGAGCCCAGCCTAGGATACAGAGTGAGTTCAAGACCAGTCTAAACTACATAGCAAAACCCTGAGTCAAAAAAAGAAAAAAGAAAAGAAAGATTATGACCTAAAAAAAAATAATGTCAAGAGTAATCGGAACTACCATTTGTTGAAGACTTTCCATGGTACCACACTGTTCTATACCTTATCTCTATAGCCAAGTAGTAAATACTTAGTTTTGCTGAATACAATTTTGTTGCATATTCTTTTTCTTTCTTTCCAGCTCCTTCATCTTCTCTTTTTTTAAAAAAAGTATCACTTGTCAAGGCCAGGTGTGGTGGCGCACTCCTGTAATCCCAGCACCTGGGAAACTGAGGCAGGAGGATTGGTGCAAGTTCAAGACCAGCCTGGGCTGCAAAAGTGAGCTCAGGGCCAGCCAGAACTGCATAGTGAGAACCTGTCTCAAAAGACAAGGAAAAAAAAAAAAGGGAAGAAAAGTATTACTTGTCAAGTAAAAGACCACATAAAAACAAACCAGACTATTAATAAATAATAGGTTATTTCCATTTTAAAGGTAAGGTTGAAATTGCACTTAAAGAAGGAATCATCTCCTATAGTCTCATTTCACTGATTTTATTGTAGATCTACCTTCAGTAGCTATAAATTCCACAAGAACTGGGAATGTGTTCTTTGCTCCCTGAAGTTTCTCCAGAGCCTGGAACAGTGTGTGGAACATAGTATATGCTCAATAACCAATTTTTGGATAGAGGAATGAGTGGCCTTCATTTAATCAGTGTTTGTCTCGGGAAAGGGATAAATGCAAGATTTTGCCATTTCTCCTGGTATTAATCAGTTCTATCTCTCTTCCAGTAAAGGAGACCTAAAAGCAAGAGGATTTAGACACAGGTCAAGATTCACTGCCCTTACCTAAGATGGCGACAGGGAAGCGTGCCCTTTCCGGTCACATGATCTTCCAGTCGCCGAAGGGTACCTCCCTGCGCGTGCGTGCTGCGCAGCGGCTTCGAGGCGCTGAGGGGAGAGGCTCTGCTGGCAGCTCCGCCGCGGGGACCCGTTAGAGCGGAAGCGCCGCCGCCGCCTTCGCTTTCCCGGGGCTCTTGGTTCCCGGCAGGTGAAGGCGGGAGCCATGTCGAAGCGGCTCCGGAGCAGCGATGTGTGTGCTGACTGCAGCGGGCCGGGTAAGTTGCATTGGCCGGGCCCGCTGTCCTCTGCTCCTGGACGGGACCCCTGTCCCGGGGCTGCCCGCTTGGGACAGGCAGGTTCTCGCGACCGAGCTGCGCACTTCGCGAACGGGTTCCTTCAAGGGGGACCCTGGGACGGCATCGGGGCGAGACCAGTCGCGAGCCTGGCAGCCAGGAGGGGAGGGGGCCGTCACCCTCTCATCCATGTCGTTCCCTCTGCACTCTGTCTCAGGCCAGTCGGGGAGGTGGCGGAGCCCGAGCCGCTCCCCAGACAGGAAGGGGCTTGAGCAACCCACAGGAAGGCCAATTACAGAAGTAAAATGCTAGCGTCCTCCAGGCTGCCGCTGCCAGAGGCTGCAGGTGTCAGCCCTCACTGATCCCTTGTCCCCGTTAGGAGACCTTTCCTGGGTGGGCTGCTCTCCCGGCTTTCCTCCTGGAGGCTTGCCAGAGGGTGTCTGTGCTTAGTGAATGACTTTCCCACATCCCGACAGCTGCTTCCTGGGGGGATGTGGAATCTCCGTGTTGGGGTGTTGCAGACACATGCAGCACTTAGGAATCAGTGCATGTCTCAAGTTTGGGGATCCAGAGGGCCTAGGTTCACACTAGGTGTTGCCTCTCTATGACCTTGGGCTGGTGACTTCACTTGGTCAAACTTTGATTTCCTCGTTTTTTACAGAAAGGATAATTGGGAGTACCATTTTTCGTAACTAGGGAAATCAAATAGATATTGTTAAGGATCTTCTAAGTTTTTTTTCTTCTTAAAATTATGTTAGTCAGTCCCAAACCCTGACATTGCCTTAAAGCTAGTTTCTAAATTACAGTTTTAGCAAACAAATACACAGTTAGTGGCAGTGTAAGCACACAGGGACATTAAAAGGCCAGAACCACTATTACTGTACATAATGTTCAGACTTCAACATTAAGTTTATTTTAGCAATTGGAACTGAATTAACAGGTCTCAGCATAGATTATTATATGCTGTTTTCTAACACAACAGCTTTGAGTTTAAACTAATTCAAATGCCAGATGGCTTTCTTGGGAGAACAGTGTCCAATACTCGATCTTACGTGAGTCATTGAACACCAGTGGCTTTGCAACTGTTCAGTTCTTCTTGTCATTTGGAAGCAGAGACTGATTTTAAATAGCACTGTGATAACTCTTGTGTGGTTATTTCATGACCCGGGTAGTGTTCTTCCTTTGACAATAGAGAAGGGAACAGAGGAGCCTTAAAAGAAGTGTTTTATAAATCAATATCATACAGTGTTGTTTCCTCTGAAAATGTTATTGCTCCACTTTTTTTTTTTTCGTGCCTGCTTTCAGCTGAACTTGTCTGTGATGTTTGATTCACATTCTCCCTTCATACTTCCTCTTAGGATACATATACTTTGTTGATAGATTGTATGGGGAAAAGGCCGATTGCTTTTCCTTTGCCATCCTAAATATTATACTTTTTCTTTTTTTTTTTGAAATAAGGTCTTGCAATGTAGTCCAGGCTGGCCTAGAACTCGCAGCAGTTTTCCTGCCTCAGCCTCCCATGTGTTGAGACTACAGGCCCATGTTGCCAGGCCCAGCTATCACACGCTTTTGCAGTGTTTTGTGCATTTCAGAATTTTATTCTTACAATATTATCATTTTAGTTGTTTTGAATGCCTCGTCTACAGAGACTTGAGTCACTTCCTTCCTGTTTTAAATATAACGAGGCTACCTTAACATGTTCTGTGAATTCGAGCAGCTAGAAATTTATGCGGCCTTTTCTACCACGTTATCATGAGCACATTACTCTACACCTAGGAACCACTTTGGGATTCTTATGAATGGTAAGACCTTTTCTCCCTATCTCTTTCACATAAAATTTGTGTTAAGTAGAGTGGGGAGGGATAGAGATTTTTGAAATCCATTTGTGGTATCCATAGAATCTAAGAAACCCTGGCATAAAGCATTCTGTTAAACTGAAAGGATTTCACCCAACCTTATTCAAACTTAATTTTTATTTTTCTGTGTTATTAACATTCATTCTGTGGGATTCTAACAGATGGTATTTAAGTGACTAAGAACCTCACTTAATGTGTGTTAAACTCTTGCTTGTCTTGTTCCTATTCAATTTCTTCAATACTGTGAGTCCTTTTCATGATATGGTAAAAACCAAAGCCAAAGCTATATTTCCAAACAGGTTCTATTTGTCATTTATAGTAGTAAAAGCAGAACGGAATTTTGTTTTGCACCTTTGAAAGGATCTTCCATCTTGATATTTCCCGTCTTTGTTCCTTAGAATGGCACAGTAGCACTGGCTAAGTTACACTTCACTGTGTCTGTTACCCTTTGGTTTCTGTTGTACTTCGTAGAAAATATTTACATTTGATCCTATCTTAAGTATTTTACTTGTTTTTAATGAATCTAGCTCATTTTAAATACACTCTACTCTTAAGTTCAATCTTGGGACAACTCCAGTGAGATACTAATATGGTAGCATACTATTTATGTGAAATGTTCAGTGTTTTAAGTACTGTATTTCCAATAAAAGTCTTTCAAGTGATTATGAATTTTAGTGGGCTCTTGAAAATAACAGAATGATATTTAAAAGAGCTATAACAGCTAGCATTATTGGATACTTACTGCCTGAAAGGTGTTTTGCTTACTGTGCATCCTTACGCTCCTCAGAGGTATTACTGTTCCTCTTTGACCCATGGTGAGGATGCTCAGAGTCACTTGCCTAAGATCCTTGTTTAGGAAGTGGAAGAGTTGGGGTTCAAACCATGAATTGCTTGTCTCTAGAGCCAATTCTCACAGCTACCACATTCTCTGACTCCTAAGGTTCGTCTTTGATTGGCCTCCTATAACTTTTCATTACATGGCTTGAGAGGTTTTGATAAACTGTTAAAAATGGTAAAGATAATGCACTCACATTTTAGAGATTTTTGTGGACATTGAAGAATTTTAAAATACAGTCCTTAGAACAGCTTGAGTAATACCTATTATCACCCCATTGTGAGGCGGGTGAAACAGAGATCTGATGTTTTTGGGGGTTTCTCAGTGCTCAGTTTACTTCCCAGATTCTGTTCATGAGTGTCAGTTATTTTTGTTTGAATTAGTCTAATGACTCTGTAAGATTTCAGAGGAAAAGAGTTATACACACAAAAAATATTACTCATTTCTATTTTAAATTTTTGCCTCTATGAAACAGCTTTTCTTTTCATATCATTTGCAAGGTTAAACCTTACTGTAGTTTGTTTAAAATAACTAGTGGATATCATGAACCATTTCCTAGTAGAGGAAGCCAGATTTTTCTGCCCTTGAAACTATAGCTGTTTGGGGGCTGGGGAGATAGCTCCGAGGCACAAGTGCCTGCTGGGCAAGTGCAAGGTCGTGAGTTCGAACCCTGGTCCCACAAAAAAAAAAAAAAAAAAAAGAAACTATAGCTGTTGAACAGCTTTACAGTTGTCCCTCACAGCTTTCTGTTAGAATATTACATTAGTCAAATTTCCATTGCTGTGACAAAATACCTGAGATAAAGAATTTGAAGGAGGAAAAGTTTATCTTGGTCATGGTATCAGAGGTTTCAGTCAGCTCCTTGCTTAAGCAGAAATATCATGGTGGAATGGTGGAACGGAGGAAAGCTCACCTTGTGACAGCCAGATGCAGATAGGGAAGAGCCAAAGCAGAAGGGACTGGGGGCCAGGTAAAGTCATAGCTTCAGTGACCCATTTCCTTCAACAAGGTCCAACTTCCTGTTCCCATCACCTCAGTGCAATATTGTGAAATTATGATCTCCCTAGTATGTTAGGACACTAATGAAAGTTCAAGTCCTTATGGTCTGGTCCCTTTTCTAGGCCCCATCTCTTTAGGGGACACTTCATATTTAAAGCATAACATATATAGACACTGATTTGCAGTGATTAGGACAATAATAATTTCATTTACTTCAAAATAATTTTACTTAGTTTATTTACTTACCATGTGATGAATTCACTACCAAAATTAGGTTATCTCTTAATGTTGTGGATATGAATTTGACATGATTATCTGTTCTCTTAATTTCTTCTCTTACATTGAGTGAAAGAGCATCTAAGGCTGTGATAGCACTTGGGAGAAGCTAACTGCTTATTTAGGGTTGTTCATCTCAGCTAACATTGTACCGCATCAGCCAAGGTAGGAATGTTATCATAGACCAGCGGTTCTCAACCTGTGGGTCATGACCCCAGCGGGGATCGAATGACCAAAACACAGGGGTCGCCTAAAGCCATTCTGAATCATAACTGTAGCAAAATTACAGTTTTGAAGTAGCCACCAAAATTATTCTTTGGTTTGGGGTCACCACAACATGAGGAACTGTATTGCAGGGTCACAGCATTAGAAAGGTTGAGAACCACTGTGAGACCCTCAGCAGCTCGAAACAATGATAAGCACTAGTATATTATTTTAGTAAACAACAAAAATGTCCTGATTCTGAAAAAACTTTTTTTATCCTATGGGAGCAACCAGCTGCTGACCTTGCCACTGAGATTTCATTCTCTTTCCAGATCCTTCCTGGGCATCAGTAAATAGGGGGACTTTTATATGTGATGAGTGTTGCAGTGTCCATCGGAGTCTAGGCCGTCATATCTCTCAAGTAAGGCATCTTAAACATACACCATGGCCTCCAACACTTCTCCAGGTAAAGAATAAGAAGAATTCTCACAGTTTATAATTTATGCTTTACAGTTCATTGTTTCTTTTTGTTTTTAAGAATTTTGTATTTTATATATTTTTTTTTCTTGCTTCAGAACTTTTGTTTATTTATTTATTTTTTTATGGCCGGCTCAGCCTGCCCTGAGGGCAGGACTGGCACAGCATGTGGTGCTGGGGATTGAACTGCAGTCCCTGCAGCTGCCCAAGCTTTCCTAAACAGGCGCTTTAGACCACTGAGCCATCCTGCCGGGCCCGTCATTGTTTCAACTAATAAAATTTCAGTATTTTAGCACAATACTTCCCAACATGGAACAAACACTATTTTACTCACCTATGTTATTTGCTAACGTTTTTTTTAAATCGACCCATTAAAAAAAAAAAAACTTATTAGCAATTATTGTCTCATGCTAGTTACAGTTTTCTTATACACATTAAAATAACAACCATTAAAATAATTATTTGAGAATTTCCTACATAGGTCTTTAGTACCACTAGTGGCTTATGATCCGTATTTTGGGAATTACTGCTTTAGGGTCAGCCCTTGCATTGTAAACTACTCATCTCTGGACTTAGTTCAGGTTCTATAATATAGTCTGGCTTCATAAACACATATAATAGACCTCACAGTAGTACTCACCCCATTTCATATGAGAATAGACTACTGGAAACTTCTAAGAAAATAATTTCAGTGAACCATGCCTCCCAATTTCATTTTAAATCTGAACTCCAGGGAGTTGTGTGGGGTGGGGGTGTCTCATGTTTATCATTCTAGCACTCTAGCATTCTAGCATTCCAGCTAATAGCTTTAGCTTTCTGGGCTGTTCAGTAACTTAGTGAGACCCTGATCTCAAAAAATTAGAAGGATTGGGGATGTAGTTCAGTGCAAAGACTCTGGGCTCAGTGTTCAGTACCTCCCACATACACACAGCTGGACTGTTCCAGTGGCCCCATCTGCTTTTGATAATCTCAGATATTTTCATATCAGAAACCCAGATCCATTTTTTGTGCCTTGGTTCACTCAGATAAGTTTAAGGGACATGCTATCTAGCTGCCACAGATTTAGTGAAGTGTGTACTCATGACAAATGAAGGAAGGTGGAACATACACTTAATTCTGAGTTCCAGGTGAACTTGAGGAATGTGTACCCCAAATAGAAGCAGCATGACATCAAGCCCCAAATAAGACTAAGAGCCCCTTTAGCATGTAAACAGAGTGTTACACATGCAAGCAAACATATTAACTTAATAATGAGGTTTTATTCTTCTTGTGCAGTACTGGGGATTGAATCAATATGTGATTATAGCCAGGTGTGGTGGCACATGCCTATAATTGCAGCACACCTGTAATCTCAGTGCTTGGGAGGCTAAGGCAGGAAGATCATTGTGAGTTCAAGACCAGTTTGGGCCACCAAGTGAGCTCAAGGCCACTCTGAACTGCATAGCAAGACCCTGTCTCAAAGAAAAAAAAAGACCAAAAAAAAGTAATTATATAACAATCAAACCAGTGTTAAAGTTAGTCTTCCAAGTGTAAGTATCTAACAACCCACTTAGACATTTAACGATGCTTCTCACCAAAGCTGAATTTTGCATCTAGGGTCATCTTTCTTACTCTAAAATCAGAAAACAATGAGTGAAATCCCAAACATGTTGGTATTTGTAATGGGGCTTTTTTTTTTTTTTTTCTAATTTGTCACTATTTGTGGAAAGAAATTAGAATGTGATTTCATGCTCTTGGTTTTAGATGGTTGAAACCTTGTATAACAATGGTGCTAATTCTATATGGGAGCATTCTTTGCTGGACCCTGCTTCTATTATGAGTGGAAGACGGAAAGCTAATCCACAGGATAAAGTACAGTGAGTGGAATGTTTATAAATACTTCTATATCTTGGTAACAAATGGGACTCCACTAATAGGAGTGCAGCTATTTTTGATCACCCTCCCTCCACAGGCGGTGCAGGAGGTAGCTACCCCAGCTGTGTGTTGAGCTCTTCGATGGCAGAAATTCAGCCTGAGGCAGGTGGGATTATTTCTTTTTGCATGGCCTCCAGACAGGTGTTAATGATTTCTCCAGTTAGAGACTGAGTCTTGGAGGCTGTCGATGTAATCAGATTTAAATTCAGGCACTCAAACCCAGGCTGTCAGACCAGAAATCTAGATTTTGGATACCAGTCTGCTAAATGCCTCACCTATAAGATGAGACTAAATGCTGCCTCCTGCCAAGGTTGCAGTCAATTAAGAAAATTGCACAGAGGAGAAAGATGCTATAAAAAGCAGATTTTTGCAGGCCCAACCATTTATAATGACTAAAGTATGTTTCCAGACTTAAGGTCTTGAGCAGTGCTAAAACTTATTTCAGCATTGCTCATTTTATTCTCAAGTGGGGGATGTGGGTCACTTCCTCTTCTTTTTTACAGCCCAAAGAATGGGGAGTGTCATGTCTGAACTGCAAGTGAACTGTTTTCTTTTTTGTTTTCCAGTCCCACTAAAGCAGAATTCATCAGAGCCAAGTATCAGATGTTAGCATTTGTTCACCGCTTGCCCTGCCGGGATGACGATAGTGTCACTGCCAAAGATCTTAGTAAGGTGGGTCCTGCCTTTTAAAATCCATAAAAGTTGGGTGAGACAATGTATTTGAGGTAAATTATTTATTTATTTATTTATTTATTTATTTTTGGGACTGGGATTTGAATTCACGACCTTGCGCTGGCCAGGCAAGCACTTGTGCCACGGAGCTATCTCTCTAGCCACATAAAAAAATATTATTTAAAGGAAAAAAAAAAAAAAAGGCTGGCAGTTTGGCTGAGTGGTGGACTGATTGCCTAGCCTGTGTAAGACCCTGGCTGACCCTAGGAACCTTAGAAACAATATAGAAAAGAATAAGAAAGCCATTTTCAGTAATTCAATTATCAGTGACATGTGTTACAGTCAGTTTCATCTTTTTTTTCTTTTTTGAGACAAGTTCTCACTATGCAGTTCAGGCTGGCCTTGAGCTCACTTTTGTAGCCCAGGCTGGTCTTGAATTCCCAACAATCCTGCTTCAGCCTTCCAAGTGCTGAAATTAGTAGGGGAGCACTACCATGCCCAGCTGGTTTCATCTTTAGTTGAAGTTCAGATGGCAGTTATTTATCCTAGGAGGTCCAAATGCAGAGGAAAAAAAAAAGGGTTTTTTGTTTTGTGTTTTTGAGACAGGGTCTCACTATGCAGTTCAGGCTAGCTTTGAGCTCACTTTTGTAGCCCAGGCTGGTCTCGAACTCACATTGATCCTCCTGCCTCAGCCTCCCAAGTGCTGGGATTGCAGGCTTGTGCTACCATGCCTGGCTCAGTATGTTTTTTAAATTAATTAATTAATTAATTAATTTTTTATTATGGCCACCTCAGCCTACTCTGGGGGTGGGGCTGGTGCAGTATGTGGTGCTGGGGATTGAACTATGGTCCCTGCTGCTGCCTAAGCATTCTTAAGGAAGCACTTTAGATCACTGAGCCATCCCACCAGTCCCTCAATGTTTTTTAAACATTTTGAAATATATGAAGGTAGTTCAGAGGACTCACTGAGATTCGTCCCTCAGTGAGCAGAGAACCCCAAAAGCAACTCAGCTTTATTTTGGGCTAGTGAACATGATCTCATGCATAACATAAGCAATATTTTAAACATATTTCAGTAAGTGTTTTTGTTTAACTTTGAAATAAACACTGTCTCAAGTATGTTCTTAGAAAGGACTAGAATGTTTTCAGGACAGTTTCTAATAAGGACAGTTTCCAAGTTACATAGTAAGGCTCTTCAGAAAGTATGTTGTGATACAAAGTTGTAGTACACAGGTTATTTATTTATTTTTTTAAATGTATTTGGTACAGGATCTCACATGCATCTCAGACTCATAGTGATCCTCCTATTTTCAGCCTCCCCAGTGCTAGGATTACAGGCATGTACCACTACCCAGTCTTGATGGCTGGCTCAGCCCATCTGAGAGACAGAGTACACAGGCTTATTATACATGTAAAATGAATAGATGATTTTCCTTATATGGACCTTAGCATGTTCTTGAGGTCCTACAGGAAATGCACTTATTTTTGAAGCACTCATTTTTACAAATTCTCACATAGAGCCTGGCTGGCCCTTACAATTCAGAGTGCTAAACTTGCATAGAAATGTATGTAATTATTATTTCCATTCATAAATGAGACTTATGTGGTTTTCCTTTCTTAAACCAAGTTTTTAAAAAACAAGATTTGAACACAGATGATAGAGTAGATTTCTCCATCCCTATAATAGTGCATCTCAGACAAGCCTAGGTTAGACTTACAGAAAGGCAGCTTTTCTTGTAAATGTTTGAGCTTTCTGCAATCATTCACAATTTGGTGGCCCACAGGCCTATTTCCCACCCTGGGAGACTTCAGGAAACCATTGTAGATAGACTGGCTGTTGTATGTTATGTGTTGGTGCCGAAAGAAATGACAAGACCCAATGAAGGCAGCTCAGAGGACTCAATGAAATTTGTCCCTCAGTGAGCAAAGAACCCCGAAAGCAACTCAGCTTTATTTCAGGCTAGTGAACGTGATCTCATGCATAATCATTTTAGTAAAGGAGGACCATGTGGGTAGTCGTGACCACGATCTCTATTGACCTCCACTTTTTCCCCATTACTAGATTCATACAAGATGTTAACCATTAACATTCCAAGCAAGGGAGAAAGCAACAAATAGAGAGCCCACAGGTGAAGCTGCTATCACCTGGAGTCCCAGCTTTCTGGGATCTTCAGTAACAGACCACAGCTGTTCCTGGGCTTTGTTCATTGCATTCAGCTTCTTGAAATGTAATTAGGCTACAGCTAGGAATAGTGTTGTGGAAAGAGTAAGGTATAAGAGAGAGTCCTGTGTCTTATGCAATGTGGAATTTGAAGCTGTAAATTTAATAATAATGGTAATAAGTAATAATTATTATAATAGCATCTGAATTATAACAGCATCTGGATTCCTGTATACTGGGCTCGGTGTCACATACTTACTTATATTATTGAATCCTAGCAATTACCTCGTAATATTTAGTGTTATTGTAGAGCAGGGGAGATGAAATTCAGCTTATTTAACTATCTTAGAGTCACACAGCTTGAAGGGCAAAAATAGAGCTTGACATTCAGGTCCTTCAGATTTCAGAGCCACATGCAGCCACCTTGTATCACCTCTTGGGGTCTGGTTGTGCCATTCACTTGGAAGAGTGTTGTATTCGCACCTGTCACACCTCAGTCTTAGTTTCCTTGTCAGCAAAATGGGTCTGGCCCACTCCATGGAACTGTGAGACTTCTCCATCTACCCAACAGAACCAAATGTGTGTTATTAATATAACCTATATTAAAATAGGCTATCCGCTGCTATAGTACATCATTTCTTTTTTTTTTGTCTTTTTGAAACAGGGTCTCGCTATGCAGTTGAGGCTGGCCTTGAGCTCACTTTTGTAGCCCAGGCTGGTCTCGAACTCGCACCAATCCTCCTGCCTCAGCCTCCTGAGTGCTGTGATTACAGGCGTGAGCCACCACGCCTGGCGAGTACATCATTTCTGACGTTGTTAACAAATGTTGTATGTGTGTGTCTCTTTTAGCAACTCCATTCAAGTGTGAGAACAGGGAATCTTGAAACCTGTCTGAGACTGCTGTCCTTAGGAGCCCAGGCCAACTTCTTTCATCCTGTAAGAAAACATGAATTGATTCAAATATTAAGTTGACACTGAATTGTGTTCATGTAGCCATTAGTTTAATTTGTTTTTGTTTTTGCTCTTTATTAATACTTCTTAGGAAAAAGGAAACACGCCACTCCATGTTGCCTCCAAAGCAGGGCAGATTTTACAGGCTGAATTATTGGCAGTATATGGAGCAGACCCAGGCACACAAGATTCTAGTGGGAAAACTCCTGTTGATTATGCAAGGTAAGAATCTGAAACACTTGCTACTTTTCTGTTCTGCTAGGTAACTAAATTGTGTGTGGTTAGTGCTTAACCTTTATTATTATTGTGTGTGTGCGTGTGCGTGTGCGTGTGCGTGTGTGTGTGTGTGTGTGTGTGTGTGAGTGTGAGATGCCGGGATCAAACTTGGGACTTTGTACTTGCCACTTAGGCCATTGAGCTATCTCCCCAGCCAGGGCTTAACCCTTCTTAAGTTTTATATCCTTTTGTCTCTCTCTTTTTGTATCTCTATCCTTCTGAGACAGAGACTCACTATGCAGTTCAGGTTGTCCTTGAACTCAGCAATTCTCCTGCCTCAACCTCCCAAGTGTTGGGATCACAGACATGTGTACCAGCTACATTCTTTTATTTTGCAGACGAACATATTTCAAATGCATAGAGCTTGAATACATTTCAAACTCAGCCTAGTAAAACTTAGGGAAACACAGAAATATCAACTAATGTGCTTAGCTTCCAAAGGATCTTTCACTTGGTCCTTTATAATATAGGTATTTGAGACATAGTTACAATACCAATCAAGTATCAAGAATTATAGAACCCACACTTCAGTTTTATAGTACTTTTAGTCGTTGCCTGAACTTAAAAAGTCTATAGGGATTGGCAAGATAGCTCAGAAGTCTAAAGCACCTGCTTAGGCAAGCTCAGGCAACCGCAGGGACTGCAGTTCAAACCCCAGTACCACATGTGGTACCAGCCCCACCCCCAGGACAGACTGAGCCAGCCATAACATAAATAAATAAATAAATAAAGTTAAAAACCAAGTCTAGGGGCTGGGGAGATAGCTTCAAGGCACAAGTACCTGCCTGGCAAGTGCAAGGTCATGAGTTCAAACCCTGGTCCCACAAAAAAAAAAGTCTGTAAGTAGATATGATTAAGCAAGTGTAGTAAATTGTTAATTGTTAGTTTAGAAAATGGACATCTGGATGTTCTTTGTATAATTTTTAAAATTTTTGCTTTTGTGTATGGTTCAAGCAGTGTTCCTGCCTCAGCCTCTGAGACACTAAGGTTACTTAGCATGAGTCAACATGCCCAGCTAAGTTTTTCTGTAGTTGAAAATTCTAGCCATAAAAATTGCTAGAAAAATGGGTAAACCCATAGTTAAGTCTTGAGTATCACTAAATAACAGAAGACCAATTGTCTTTCCTAAATCTCTTTTTATTTACTATTGGACCCCAAGCTCTAGTACATGTAAGATAAAAAGGGTGAGACGACAGAACGCTGTCCTCCCAGAATTTATCTCTTGGAAGAAATGCCTGAAAAGATTAAATGGGGGCATGTAATATAACCATTGTTAAACTTAAACAATAAAAATATTAAATTTTAAAAAAAGATTAAATGGGGGCAAGATAGCATGTGATTCAAAGAGATAGTTGGTCTTAAAAAGCACGTGTAAAGTTTCTTTGTTGTGACCCAAATCGTTGGGAAATTTTTTCAGTTCTTTAAAGAGTAAGTTAGGAGCAGTCAAGATAGCTCAGGGGACTAAGTACCTATTTAGGAAAGCGAAGGAACTGGGTACCACATGTTGCTCCACCCCTGCCCCCAGACACATTGAGCTAGCCACTGAGACCAGGCCTGGTGACACACACCTGTAATCCCAGCACTGGGGAAGCTGAAACAGGAGCATCTCTATGAATCTGACCTGCGTAGTGAGACCCTGTACCAAATACATAAAAAAAGGAATAGATTAGCTAAGACCTGTGCAGAAGGAATGAAAGTATTCCAGGTGAATTCCAGGGAAAGGCGGGCAAAGTCAGGAGTGGGTATGGATGCATATTCAGCACAGCAGGAAAGCAGATTGGAGAGCTGAGCTTGCCTAAGAACCATAGCAGGAGCCCAGCGTTCCATTGGATCTGAGTCTGCATCACCTGTACAGTGCACCATTATTTCCAACAGCATTAGAAAAGCTCTGTTAAATTATGATTTCACAAATGTTTTAGAAAGATGTGCTTGTTAAAAATCAAAGACCTATGGTGGTTGGTGGGTCAGTAATAGTACCTTTAATGGTGGGAAGAAAAGCTAGCTGAAACTAGATTTGACCTTTGAAGAGGAGAAGAGCCCACAGTAAATACTGTATCATTTACTTTGGAATTTCCTTTTACATACTTTTCATATGATAGTCTCTCCACATAATCATTTCTCTATATGCCTTGTTACCAGAAGGATTCCAAGTAGCTTATATGTTTATTTCATGAATGAAGAAAGGAAAACTTTATATTTCTGCTATGGAAATTGGAGATAGAGGAAGCAGGATAAAATATGGTGGTGCATGGCTATAACCCCAGCGCTGGGTAGTCTGAGGGAGAAGGAGTGCTGTGGGTTCAAAGCCAGTCAAAATTACATGGCAAGACACTGTCTCTAAAGACCAAAGCAACCCTCACCAAAAAAAAGAAGCTTATATTTATCAGCATTAGGTTTCTGTCCATGAATTGAGACCCTTGATGTTCTGTATTTTCTAAACTTACCCAGTGACAGCTTCACTGTACCATAATCTTCCACAGGAAAGGCCTTTTTCAGAATATTGATGCCTGGGTCCACCCCATCCTTACTGATTGAGGCCTGCAAATTTTGTATTTATAGAAACATCTTCCTTAACTACTGCGATCTTCCACCTTCATTTTGTCTTTTTTTTTTTTTTAATTTTATTTTATTTTTGTTTATTTTATTTTTATGGCCGGCTCAGCCCGCCCTGAGGGCAGGGCTGGCGCAGCATGTGGTGCCGGGGATCGAACCGCGGTCCCTGCAGCCGCCCAAGCTTTCCTAAGCAGGCGCTTTAGACCACTGAGCCATCCTGCCGGGCCCCTTTTTTTTTGTTTTGTTTTTTTTTTGAGACAGGGTCTGGCTATGCAGTTCAGGCTGTCCTTGAGCTTACTTTTGTAGTCCACGCTTGTCTCGATCCTCTTGCCTCAGCTGCCCAAGTCATTTTGTCTTTTCACCTCATTAAATAGTTGTTCCTTATCCTTCTTATCCTTCATATCCTTCAAGACATAAGGTCTTTGCATATCTTATGAACTTATTAAGTTGTTCTATTCTGTATATAAGGAAAGGGGATAGCCAGGTGTGGTGGTGCACGCCTATAATCCCAACACTTGGGAGGCTGAGGCAGGAGGATTGGTGCAGGTTCAAGACCAGCGTGGGCTACAAAAGTGAGCTCAAGGCCAGCCTGAATTGCATAGCAAGACCCTGTCTCAAAAAGCCAAAAAAAAAAAAAAAAAAAAGGAAAGGGGATAATTCTGATGGTAAAATGTTTATAAAAGTGAGACTTAAGGTAGATCTTGACAATCTGCTTCACATAGAGAGGTTGATTATTCTAAAAAACCATGTGTGATACACTGCTCAGGTGTCTCGGGATTCTTTGTACTTTTCTACACTAAAGCCCTGAATAGTGAGTAGTATCAATGGTACTTTGTTCTCTCGGTAGGCAAGGAGGGCACCATGAGCTGGCTGAGCGCCTTGTAGAAATACAGTATGAGCTGACTGACAGACTGGCCTTCTATCTCTGTGGCAGGAAACCAGGTGAGTGAAAAGATAATGACTGACACACCTCCAATTGGGAAGGTTCTGGGCAGACAAGTTGGAACACTTCTCTTAAAATGAGCTCCTGTGCTTTAATATAGCCTCAAGAAAATTGTGACTGCTGGGCATGGTGGCATATGCCTATAGTCCCAGCACTCCTGTAATCCCAGCACTCAAGAAGCTGAGGCAGGAGAGTTGCCGAGTTCAAGGCCAGCAAGGTTTACAAAGTTGAGTTTAAGACTAGCCAGAACTATAGTGAGACTCTGTCTCAAAAATTAACTAAAGAAAATTGTGACTAAGGATCTTTATTTAAAAGGTTAACTGGGGGCTGGGGTGATAGCTCTGTGGTGCAAGTGCCTGCCTGGCAAATACAAGGTCATGAGTTCGAACCCTGTCCCACCAAAAAAACAATTAAAAAAATAAAATAAAATAAAATAAAAGGTTAACTGGACAACTTTTAATTGTATATAAATATAAAGATCATACTTTGAAATTTGTTTTTAAGTTTTTATTTTAGCTGGTAGATGTTTCATGAATTGAAGAATATAACTGAACCAAAGTTATATTTGGGGGCCAGGGATATAGCTCAGTAGAATAAGAACTTGCCCAGCAAGTGCAAGGTCGTGAGTTCAATCTCTGGTACCAAAAAAAAAAGAGCCAAAGTTATATTTGGGACTAGTCATGGAAGAAAAAAGCAAGAACGTCTGTAATTATTTTAAAGAATTTTGCTATCTAATGGTAGAGAAAACAAAACAAAAACTCCTCACCTGTAACCAGCCTTACTATTTGTGAAATGGTGGAGGATTTCCAAAACGGTGGTCTGTGAGCCAAATACAGCCTAACAGTTTTTTTTTTTTTTAATGCAATAAACTTCTGTGGTAAGCCAGCCAGGCTTGCTCACTTGTCTTGTACATGCTGCTTTCCTCCAACAATATCAAAGTTGAATAGGCTGAGTGGTTTCCAGGAACAGTCACCAAGTCTAAAATGTGTACTACTCAGCCCTACCCATAACAAGATTGCTGGCCAATCCTTGCCTAGTAATGTCCACATGTACACAGTTGTTCTCCACCTGGGTTGTGCAGTAGAGTTATGGGCCCCTGCTGTTCCAGTTCTGGGTAAACACAGCCAACCTGTCCCTCCTGCCGCATGGAGCCAAAACCTTGTACCAAGTGTTGATGTTAGCTCTCTAAGGACTTTGGAGAGTAAATCCTACCTCATGAATTAAGCAACTTGAAGGCCACCCAGCTGGTGGTGAATCTAACAATTTTATTCCTGATACAGATTCAATGGGAGTCTGAGATCTGGCGTTACACCACAAATTAAAGAACCTTTCTCTTTCTAGTTTCCAGAACAGGAAATGAGACTCCTCAGGATAGAGAATAGGGGAGTTTCCCTGGGGTTTTCTCCTCCTTCCTTTTTCTGCTCACTCTCATCCTAGACCTGAGGCCAGCCTGTGGCCCTAGTAATAGCAACATAAATGTCTAAATGTCTGACTGTGGGCACGAGGGAATTTGGATTGCTTTTCTTTTACTGCCTCTTCTGTTGCCTCCAGCCCAGCAGACAAAACCCAACCAGCGAAACAAAAATACTTACCAAAGTATATTAGCATTCTCCAGTGTTTAAAGAAGTCTGAGTCTTACCACATATACTCAGAATATTATTGGTACCGTCCATAGTGTCTCAACCTGTGAAGAACCAGGAAAAGCTCATGGACTTTCAAGAGGAAAGCAGTCAACAGGTGCCAAACCCAAGGTGACATGGATGTTGGAATTCTCAGACAAATACTTTAAAATAGGTATTAACACCATGCTCATGCAAATAAGAATGAACTTTTTTTGGTTGCACTCAGGATTTAACCCAGAGTCTTACACTGAGCTGTGCTCCAGCTTTTATTTTATTTTTTGTCTTTTTTATTTGTTTATTTATTTATTTGAGACAGGGTTTCTCTATGCAGTTCAGGCTGGCCTTGTAGCCCTCACTTTGTAGCCAGGCTGACCTCAAACTCACAGTGATCCTCCTGCCTTAGCCTCCAGAGTGCTAGGATTACAGGCGTGGTCATGCATCAGTACACCCAGCCTTATTTTTAATTTTGAGACAAGGACTTGCTAAATTGCCCAGGTTGGACTTAAATTTGAAATCCTTCTACCTCAGCCTCCCCTGGGGCTGAGATTGTAGACATGTGCTACCATACCCAGCTATAAGTAGACATTTTATGTTGTTGTTTTTAATTTTATGTATTTGGTACAGGGTCTCACTGCAGCTCAGACTCATAGTGATTCTCTTGTTCAGCACTGGGGTTATAGGCTTGTGCTACCACACCTAGTCTTGGTGGCCTGCTTGGAACATCTGGAGCAGGGCCAGCACAGCATGTGGTACCAGGGATCGAACCTGGGTCCTTGTGCCTGCCTAGGCAGCTGCTTAGACTACTGAGCTGACTCTGTGGCCCACAGTAAACATTCCTGGAACAAGTAGCACAGAAAATCTTAGCTGAAAAGTAGAAGACACAAGAATAACTTAATAGGACCACTGGAACTGAAAAATGGAATAACTAAAAATTTAAAACTCACTAGATAGGGTTGGTAGCAGGATAAAAATAAGTCAGTGAATAGAAAATGAATCACTAGAAATCTAGCTTAAGCAACAGGAAAAAGAATAGAAGGACAGAAACTCAGTAGAGCCTCGAGTAATTAGAGAAATGCCAGAAGGCCTGCCGTTTGTATTGCTGTACATAGGAGTAAGAGTGTGGTGTGCACATACATATTTGACAAAATACTGGCCAAAAATTCAAGATTTTTCAAAAGATACAATGATTCAAGAAGCACAGCAAATCCAAAGAGGGTGAACTCAAATTCACTTTTTTTTTTTTTGTCTTTTTGAGACAGGGTCTTGCTATGCAGTTCAGGCTGGCCTTCAGCTCACTTTTGTAGCCCAGGCTGGTCTTGAACTTGCACCAATCCTCCTGCCTCAGCCTCCCAAGTGCTGGGATTATAGGCGTGTGCCACCACGGCTGGCTCAAATTCACTTTCAATACTTATCATACTGCTGAAAACTAAAATTGAAGGAAACATCTTAAACAACCAGGAAAAGGAAAATGACACATAATAAATATTGAGGGCTGGGAAGACAGCTCAACAGCAAAAGTGCCTGCTAGGCAAGCACAAGGTCCTGCGTTTGAGCCCTGGTAGCAAAAAAGAAAAAAAAAAGTCACAATAAAGGTTGACTATCTTTTATACAAAATGCTTGGGGGCTGGCCAGATAACTCAGTGTAAAGCTCCTGCTTAAGCAAACTTAGGCAAACTCAGGAATGCGGTTCAATCCCCAGCACTGCATGCTGTGTCAGCCTCCCCCTTAGGATGGGCTGAGACAGCCAAAAGTAAAAATAAAAATTAAAAATGCTTGGGACCAGAAGTGTCTCAGATCTTGGAGACTGGGGGAGTTTGAGATATATACATGGCTTTATTTATTAACCATCCCTAATTGAAAATAAACTGAGGGGCCAACAAGATAGCTCAGTGGTCTAAAGCAAGCTTAGGCAACTACAGGGAACACCGATTGATCCCTGACACCACATGCTGTGCCAGCCTCACCCCCAGTGCAGGCTGAGCTGGCCATAACATAAAGTTTAAAAAGAAAAACTGAAATCCCAAACTTTTTGAGCATCATGGTTTTTCTTATCAGAAGTTATAGAGATGATAAGAATTTTATTTTCTTCAATATTTTTGTGTGCTGAAAAAACAAAGGGGCTGGCAAGGTAGCTCAGCAGACTACGCACTTGCATAGGTAAGCATGCCACATGCTGTGTTGGCCCTGTTCCTGGGCACGCTGAGTCAGCCCACCAAGACCAGGCATGATGGTGCATGCCTGTAAGCCCAACACTGGGGAAACTGAAAACAGAAGGATCACTACAAGTCTGAGTTGCATAGTGAGACCCTGCCCCAAATGCATAAAAACAAAACAAAACAAAAAACTTCTCCCCAAATGCATAAAAACAAAACAAAACAAAAAACTTCTCAGTCCAAAACTTTATATCCAGTGAAAATAACCATTGGAATGAAAGCAAAATAAAGACATTATAGGGGGAAGAAAAATAAGAGAATTCAGTACTCTAACAGAAATTCTACCCAGCAAGCACAAGCTCCTGAGTTCAGTCCCCAGTACTGAAGAAAAAAGAAAGGAAATACCAGAAATTCTAGGGCAAGTTCTTTGCAGAAGAATATCTGAGAACATCTTGTCACCTCAGGAATGTAAGAACAATGGAAGTAATATAGACAATAGTTTCCTCTTATATTCTTTAAGATATGTGTGACAGTTGAAAGCAAAAGTTAAAAACATCAGGTGGGTGTACAGGATATGTCAATATAAAACATGACAGGTGCAACAGGAAAACAGCAAAGTAAGATAATAATTCTACATTCTACTTGAAATTGTAAAATGCTTGAGTAGATTGAAAATTATTTATGTTGTTATCGCTAACATAACCACTAAAAAAGAAAAAAAAAATCAAAGATAATTGGTCAAAAGCTCTGTAAACACAAATTAAATGGAAATTTTGAAATTACTTATGTAAGATATTTTGATTAAAAATATTCAAGAGAGGAGAAAAGCAAAAAGTAAAGATCAAACAAAATGAATAATAAGGTGATAGACTTAAATCCAGGCATATCAATAATTACATGAAATGCAAATGACCCAGCCATGCCTAGTGGTAGGCCCTTCGAGTTCTAGGACTTAGGAGGTTGAAGCACAAGGCCCACATGAGCCCAGAAGCTTGAGACCAGACTGGACAGCATAGCAGGAACCTGAGTCCAAAAAATAAGTTAATGATCTAAATATGCAAAACTAAAAACAAAGTGTTAGAAAGGTTTTTGTTTTGCTTGCTGGTTCTGTTTTTATTTTTTATTTTTATTTTTGTATTTTAGGGAAGGATCTACAAGGTGTTCAGGGTCTCACTACTAGATTAGACCTGTAGTGATCACACTGTTTACAGCCTCCCAAGAGCTGGGATTACGGGCATACGCCACCACACCCAGTCTCAGTTGCCCTCCCAGCATGCCCTGGGGGTGGGGCCAGCATGGCAGACCCAGGGATTGAACCTCCAGCCCCTGTACCTGCTTGCAGATACTTTAATCTGCTGAGCTATGTGGCTGGCCCTTATTTTGTTTTTATTTTATTTTATTTTATTTTAAATTTGGAAAAATGGGCCAGTGAGATGGCTCAACGGTCTAAAGTACCTGCTTCGATAAGCTTAAGCAACTTCAGGGACCGAAGTTCAATCTCCAGCACTATATGCTGCACCAGCTCCACCCCAGGGCAGGCTGAGCCAGCCATAATATAAATAAATAAAAGTTTTTTTTTTAAAAATCATGCCATTAAAAATAAAGTTGGAAAAAAAAAAAAAAACCCTCAACATTTCGGCAGGTACGATAGCTCAGTGGTCTACAGCGCCTGCTTAGGCAAGCTTAGGCAACCACAGCGACCATGGTTCAATCTCTGGCACCACATGCTCTGCCAGCCCCACCCCAGGACAGACTGAGCTAGCAATAACATACATACATACATACATACATACATACATAATCAAACAGATACATCTTGGAACATTTATTAGTTTACTTTAGCAGAAAAATAAAACCAAAATCTTAGCAAATCAAAAGAATTAAAATCCTGCAAGTTATATTTTGTGACTATAGGGAGTTAAACTAGAAACAATACCTAAGTGCTTAGAAATTGGACAGTATGCTTCCAAATAATCCTTGGGCTCAAAGAGTAGTCTCAGGGGCTGCCAGATACCTCAGCAGATTAAAGTTCCTCTTTAGGCAGAGCAGGAACCAGGGTTTAATCTCCAGACTTGCTGTGCTGGCTGTGTCCCCAGGGTGGGCTGAGACAGCCATTGAGACTGGGCCTGGTTGCAAGTGCTTGTAATCCCACCTCTTGGGAGGCTGAAAACTGGAGAATCATTATGAGTCTGATCTACATAGTGAGATACTTTAGACCCTGTGCTGAATGTTAAAAAATAAAGGAAAAAGAAATGAGTGGCTGGGGAGATAGCTCCATGGCACACAGGCCTGCCTGGCAAGTGCAAGGTCATGAGTTTGAACCCTGGCCCTGCAAAAAAAAAAAAAAAAAAAGAAATGAAAATACAACATCAGAATTTGTGGAATACAGCAAAAACAATGGAGGAAAGTTGTAGCATTACATGTTTACATTAAAAAGAACAATCTTCAATTAAATTTCCCCTTGAAGAAACTATAAAAAAAAGATGATTAAATCAAATAGAAAACTGCATCTAGTAAAGATAAAGCAGGAATAGGTGAAACTGAAAGAAGGAAAACAGTAGAAAAAATTGAGACTGAGAGTTGATTCTTTGAAAAAAGTCATAAAATTGATAAATGTCTAGCTATACTGATTAAAAAAGAAAAGAAAATCATAAATTTCCAAGCATAATTAAAAATAAGGATTGGAGGGGAATTAGGTTAGTAGTACAGTGCTTGCCTAGCATTCTCTGAGTTCTGGGTTTGATCCATGGCACTATAAAAAGAGAAAATATATGATAATTATACATATAAGTTGGTCAGCTTAGATAAAATAAGCTAATTCCTTGAAAGCTGAAACCACCCAAAAAGGAAGGAGCCGGGTATGGTAGTGCATGCTTTTAATCCCAGCACTTGGGAGGTTGAGGCAAGAGGATCCCTGGGAATTCAAGGCCAACTGGGGATGCACAGTTCAAGGACAGCCTGAACTACATAGTGAGACCCTGTCTCTAAAAGCCAAAAATGGGGGGAGATGTAACTAGGTAGTATAAATATGTAATGATTATTTTTCAAGTTATCTTTTTCCTAAATGTGGTGCTGGAAATTGCCCCAAAGTCCTTGTGTGTGCTAGGCAAATGTTTTCCCACTGAGCTCCAGGCCTGCCTTAGAATCTTCTGCTGTATTTTTATTTTTATTTTTCCTAGTACCGGGGATTGAACTCAGGACTCTGTGCTTGCCAAGCTGGTGCTTAATTCTGGCGAGCTATCTCCCCAGACTAAATATTTAAATTTGTATAATGTAAAAAATTGTATTAAGGAAAGACCAGGCCCTCCACAATAATAGAGGAAATACTTCTCAACTCATTTTATGGGGCTAACATTACTAGGTGAGGTTTATTTTTTGGTTTTGGTGCCGAGAACCAAACTCAACTTCCAAATTGCTAGGCAAGCATTCTACCAATGAGCCAAATCCCCAGCTCCAGGGCTAGCATTACTGTTACCAAACCCAGCAGAGTACTAAAAACAGCCCCCATAAAAATAGAGAAAAATCTTCATGAGATATTAGCAGGTTGAATCTTTTTTTATTTTTTTATTTTTTTAAGCAGGATGAATCTTAATAACCAATAAAAGTTTCCAGATTCATTATTTGAAAATCAGTAATGTGGTCCATCCCATTAGCTGACAAAAAGAAAAATCATATAATCATATCATTTTAAAATTTTTTTTTTTTTTTTCTTGTTTCAGAACTTTTGTTTATTTATTTCATGGCCGGCTCAGCCTGCCCTGAGGGCAGCGCTGGTGCAGCATGTGGTGCCAGGGATTGAACTGCGGGCCCAATCCCTGCAGCCACCCCAGCTTTCCTAAGCAGGCGCTTTAGACCACTGAGCCATCCCGTCGGGCCCCGATATCATTTCATATAGAAGTAAATCTGCCAAATTCATCATCCATGAGTGATTTTTTAAAAATTTATTTATTTATTTATTTTCTTGTTTCAGAACTTTTTGTCTGTCTGTTTATTTATTTATTTTTATGGCCGGCTCAGCCTGCCTTGAGGGCGGGGCTGGCGCAGCATGTGGTGCCAGGGATCGAACCGCGGTCCCTGCAGCCGCCTAAGCTTTCCTAAGCAGGCGCTTTAGGCCACTGAGTCATCCTGCCGGGCCCCAATGAGTGATTTTTTAAAAAAAACTTTAGCAAACTAGGATCAGGCAAGATTTGTTTAACCAGAGGAAAGATCTCTAGAAAACCAAAAACTAACATCACATTTATTTATTTATTTACTTACTTACTTACTTACTTACTTATTGTGGGACCAGGATTCGAACTCACAACCTTGCACTTGCCAAGCAGGCACTTGTGCCATGGAGCTATCTCCCAAGCCCCAATATCAACTTTTAATGGTGAAAAACTATTTTGGCCTGCAGATAGGGAGAAAAGATATCAACTCTCAGCACTCCTATTCAGCATCGCACTGAAAATCCTAACCACTGTTGTAAGGGCAAGAGGAGAAAAAAGATTGAGGAGGCCAGGGAGATAGCTCTGTGGCACAAGTGCCTGCATGGCAAGTGCAGGGTTGTGAGTTTGATCCCTGGTCCCGCAAAAAAATTAAATTAAATTTAAAAAAAGAAAAAGAGGGCCTGGCGGAATGGCTCAGTGGTCTAAAGCGCCTGCTTGGGAAAGCTTGGGTGGCTTCAGGGACCACGGTTCGATCCCCGGCACCACATGCTGCGCCAGCCCTCCCCTCAGGGCGCGGGCTGAGCCGGCCATAAAAATAAGTGAATAAACAAATAAAGGTTCTGAAACAAGAAAAAAATAAAATAAAAAAAAAAAAAGAAAAAGAAAAAAGATTGAGAAGTAAATAAAACTATCCCCACTCAAGTAATATCATTTCAAGGTGGAAAATGTCGTAGAACCTATAAGAAAATTCCTACACTAACAGTTGAGTTTAGCAAGGATACAGAATACAAAGGCAGTACCCAACAACTGTATTTTTTTTTTAGACTATCAATAAAAAATTGGAAACAAACTAGAAAAACAGTACCATTTACAATAGCTCCAAATTAAATACTTAGATCTTGTTATCTAGGCTCTATATGCTAAAAATTACAAAATGTTGGTAAAATCACAGAAAACCTGGATAGGTACAATCAAATACTATTTTTATACATTAGAAGACTATAGTTAACATGTTAATTTTCCACTAATTGTGTGAACTTAACTCAGGCCTATTTTGGTAGACATAAACATACCAATTCTAAAATTTAAATGGGCAGACACAGTAATAGACAGCCAAGGCGGATTTGCAAAAGAATGTTGTAGGAAGAAGCACACAATCCAGTTTTAAGATTTGCTAAAAGTTCTGTAGTATTTGAGACTATGATATTAATGAGATAAAAACCTGGATTAACCAAACAGTATAGAGAATCTGAAAATAAACTTCCATGTATATATTCAGGTGATTTTTGACAAAGGTACAAAAGTGATCGAAGGGAGGAAGGGTGTGTGCTATTGAGACAACAGGTGCACGAAACCGAACTTCAACCCAAACTTTACATCCTACATAAAGATCACTTCAAACTGCATCATAGATCTTAATGTAAAAATCTAGAATTCTTGGGGCCAGGGATATAGCTCAGTGGCACAAGCACCTGCCTGCCAAGTGCAGAGTCCCAAATTCAATCCCTGGTACCCAAAAATAAATGACATAAAATCTATAACTCTCAAACTTCTCGGAGAAAATATACTTATTTGTTTTTGTTTGTTTGTTTGTTTGTTTTGTTTGTTTTGGGCAGGACTGGGGTTCGACTCGTGACCTTGCACTTGCTATGCAGGCGCTTATGCCATGGAACTATCTCCAGCCCCCTTCCCTTTTTTGTTTTTGGAGAAAATACTTATGATCTTGTATTAAAGTTCTCATATATAATAGCAAGAGCACAATCCATAAAACAAAATATTGATAAATTATACTTCATCTAAAATGAAACCTTGCTGGGCATTTATGGTACACACCTGTAATCCCAGCAGTAGGGAGGCTGAGGCAGGAGGATCACTATGAGTTCAAGGCCAGCCTGGACTACAGAAGTGTTCAAGACCAGCCAGAACTGCGTAGTGAAACCCTATCTCAAAAGTACTAAACCAAAACAAAAGTGAAACCTTGTACTCTGAGAAGACTGTGGTTGAAAGAATAAAAGGGGAAGAGAAAAGAAGG
The DNA here is from genome assembly GCA_004027025.1 of Myocastor coypus. Classification (NCBI taxonomy): domain Eukaryota; kingdom Metazoa; phylum Chordata; class Mammalia; order Rodentia; family Myocastoridae; genus Myocastor; species Myocastor coypus. Next base: position 56,196 of record PVJA010010839.1, read on the forward strand.
GAATTTAAAAAGTAACTTGTATTATGTACATGTACCAACTCCCAAAAAAGGAAAAGACTTTTTTGGGATAGAAATAGAAAAAGAAAAAAGATAAGCTACTGTCTAGGAAAAAATACTTAGAAATCATGTATTCAATGGAGAACTTGTATGTGAGATATTTTTTTTTTTTTTTTTTTTTTGTGGGACCAGGGTTCGAACTCACGACCTTGCACTTGCCCAGCAGGCACTTGTGCCTCGGAGCTATCTCCCCAGCCCCGTATGTGAGATATTTAAAGAATGCTTAAAACTCAATAATCATAAAACAACCCAGTAGCCGGGCGTGGTGGCTCACACCTGTAATCCCAGCACTCGGGAGGCTGAGGCAGGAGGATTGGTGCGAGTTCGAGACCAGCTTGGGCTACAAAAGTGAGCTCAAGGCCAGCCTCAACTGCATAGTGAGACCCTGTCTCAAAAAGACAAAAAAAAAAAAAAAAAAAAAAAAAAAA
>PVJA010010840.1:0-15799 GCA_004027025.1 Myocastor coypus
CACGGGCCCTGAGATTGCCTCCTACTCCTTGTTGTTATCATTTTGTATGGAAGCGACCTCTGCACTTTGGTGGTGTTATACTGTGTCTATGGGCGTTTGGTCTGGAGACTCCAAGCTGGTTCCTCTACAGAGGTTCCTGACTCTGTGTTGGAGCTCTGGCTGCTAGCTTCTGTGAAGCCCGGCAGATGTGGTCTGTAGGTGGAGGTGTAGCTTTGGGATTGAGTAGTCCTGGTAGGCTCGTCGACAGCTCTATCTTTTTATTATTTGTTTGTTTTTATTGCTAGCTCAGCCTGACCTGCCCTGGTGGTGGGACTGGTTCAGCATGTGGTGCCAGGGATCAAACAGTGGTTGTTGTGGTTGCCTAAGCTTGCCTAGGCAAAGGCTTTAGACCACTGAGCCATCTTGCTGACCCCCAGAGGTATATCTTGATTAAAGCAAATATGAAAATTATTTGAAACTAATTTAAGAATATCAATTGCTTTGTGGTATTTTATAACATTTTTCTCAAAATTCATGCTATAATATTCATGATGAAAAAGCAATATGAAATGAGTATTATGTATAGTTAGCATTTCAAATATTTTTGGAAATAAACGAGATTACAATTTCATTATCAAAATGTGTATTTTCAAATAGTCTTCACATTATTAAAAATTTTTGTGATTAAGCCGGGCATGGTGGCGCACGCCTGTAATCCCAGCACTCGGGAGGCTGAGGCAGGAGGATCAGTGAGAGTTGGAGACCAGCCTGGGCTACAAAACTGAGCTCAAGGCGAGCCTGAACTGTACAGCGAGACCCTGTCTCAAAAAGACAAAAAAAAAAAAAAAAAAAATTTTGTGATTGAAAGAGCTGTACAGAATTGGTTTGCTTAATTATAAATGCTAGTTATCAAAATTCAAAGAACATTTAAAAGATTTAGCAGTGTTTCAAAAAATATTTTAATCAGTGATTGTGGTTTCTTGCAAATGGAATTGAAAATGGAATATTGTTATAGTAGTGATCTGTTACTACAAATAAGGCTATACCTACAGTTCAACATCGCCAGATTTTATTTTTTTGGCTCTGTGACAATTTTCCAGCCTACACAGATGTAAAATTCAGTCAACATACAGGTAATAAATAATCATTTTGCTACATTTTTGCTAACGTTAATGAATATAAATTCTTTAAATTTATAACATTGTCACAGAAAAACATATTAACAAATGTTTAAATTTTTGATTACCAGCATGTCCACAGTATATGTGGATTATACTTATCCTGAGGACTTGGTAAATATGTACATAACATATCATTAGCTGATATTTTAGTAGCCAAGTTATTGGACATGTTGAATTTTTCAGACAGCCATAAAAAGTAAAGCGAGTTTTTAAAAAGGTAGAAACATTTTGGTAATCTGCACAGTTTTAAATTTAATGTCTTTAGTTCCTTTTGTATGGAAAATTAGACATATGTATTAATAATTGAAAGAAAAAATAGCCAAAAGCAAACTACCACTCTAGTTTGCTCTCTTCAGTACCCTGCTATATGATTATTTGAAGAAAACTCTGTACTGATGTAGGCTATGCAATATCCCAAACTAAATCATCAAGAGGTTGTAGTCAACAATGTAACAGGAAAATAAGTGGTTCTGGTGTGTCTACCCTTCTGTGTGTGGGCTGTTTCCAAGTGAAACTCTTCAGGGCGCACCATGGGAAAATAGAAGGCAGTTGCGAAATAGTGGTGTGAATTAATAAGGAGAAAGTTTTAGTCTACTCTATTTGGCCAATCAAATAAATGTACCTCAAGGAAAAATAAATGTGACAGGTCATTTTTCATATATCTAAAACATTATAATTACTAAAATTAATTTTATGTTCTTTAAATATGTGTAATAACATCTGTAGTACATATTATCAGTCAGCATAAATTTTTGCTCTTGGGCACATAGATTTTCAGCAAAAAATAGAAATGTATAAATTTTTATCCTCTGAGGAAATGGGATATACTGTGATATCCCTGGAGCTACGATGTTTCATTTGAAGTTTACACAGAATTGTTTAGCCAGAAGGTCTGTGCATTCATGAATACAAAAAGAAGGAAAAAAGGAGAGAGATGGGATGAGATGTGTTTATCAATATGCAAATATACATGGCATTGTTTGTGATAGAGTTGTCTGGAAGGAAAGAATAGCCAGAGAGAACTCAGGGAAAAGAAGTTAGAAGGGAAAGAACAAGAGGGGGAAGGATAGAGGCAGAGGGATAAAAGGAGGATGAGAGACATAGCAAGAGAATGAAAACATAATTTAGAAATGAAAAATGATACAAGGAATACAAGTTCTCTCTCTCTCTCTCTCTCTCTCTCTCTTCTGTCTTCCTTATACATTCTCCTCAGAGGCCTGCAATCCCAGGACTGAGGAGACTAAAGCAGGGGTTCAGGGCCATGCTGGGCTACATAGTCCATTCAGAGCCATCCTGAATGACATAGTGAGACCCTGTTTCAAACAAAACATCTTTTTACAGAAACATCAGTGTTCTTTTTTTTTTTTTTTTTTTTTGTCTTTTTAAGACAGGGTCTCCCTATGCAGTTCAGGCTGGCCTTGAGCTTACTTTTTTAGAAAGAAAGACTGAGAAAGAAGCAAGTTCTAAATATTAAGAAATAATTTCAAAATCTATTCAAAAATGACAAAGCATGTTTCCAAACATAAGACAAAATGATTTCTACATTTGGTCACAGTCTAATGAATGGTCATGATTAGAGCTAAAGCCATAGTTAAATAAAATGATAAGCCATTACTGGAATTTGTACAGTGTGAAGCATTCTTTTTCTTTTTCTTTTTTTTTGTCTTTCTGACACAAGGTCTCACTATGCAGTTCAGGCTGGCCTTGAACTCACTTTTGTAGCCCAGGCTGGTCTTGAACTCACACTGATCCTCTTGCGTCAACCTCCCAAGTGCTGGGATTACAGGTGTGGGCCACCATGCCCGGCTGTGAAGCATTCTAATAAAGTAGTGTAATATACATATAATTTTTAAAATTAGAAGTCCGTGTCAATTAAAAACTAAAACTATTAGTACAGTGAAAATGATAATTTTTTCTACATTTCATTTTTTATGTCGATTTTTAAAAGTACTTCATAGAGCTGCACAATTACTTAAATTATATTTGGCCTTCTGTTTTTACTATGAGATCAACTCATTTTCTTTTTCTATTTTTACTTTATTTTATTTTTTATGGAAGGGTCTATAAGTTCTTCAGGGTCTCACTACCAGCTTGGACTCATAGTGATCCCATTTACAGCCTCCCAGAACCTGGGATAACAGGCGCATGACACCATGCCTAGTCTCAATTGCTCTCTCAGTGCACCCTGTGGGTTGAGCCAGCATGGCTGGCCTGGGGATTGAATCCCGGGCTCCTGTGCTTTAATCCGCTGAGCTATTTGGACAACCCTTTTTCCCTTATTTATTTTTTTAATAATGGAAAATGCAGTTCAAATTAATGGGTATTTGTATGTTTCTTTTTTGGACTGAGGTTCTATGCATGTAAGATTAATGTCAAATGTATATCCCAACTCCATCCTAAACCAATCATGTTCTAGTGTTCCTGATAATGAAAGTGGCATCACTGAACGTGCAAGATCAAAATACAGGACATGGGTACAATGGCAGATGCTCTCTTACTCCCATGTTTCATCCAGTCTTTGAAGAAGTCTCATGGACTTTATTTCATAAAGTACCCTACATCCAAGCTCTCATATGTTTCATGACAACAGGAGTGTGACTTCTGCACTCTTATCTTGCCTGTTTGCCTCTGCACCCAATCTCATATCACATAGTTTGTATGTCTACAACCATAGTAAACTCTTTAAAATGCAACTCCAGTCCTGAACCCTGTCTTCAACAACTGATCCACACCAGTTTCTCCTTCAAGCCCCATAAATGGTTTTATTCTTTTACAACTACAAGTTGCACCAAATTACCTGCTACCTTTTGAAAATTCAATTCTTTTCTTCTTTGTCTTATCTGTTACTCTTCATTCAGATGTCACTGTAGTGGTTGGATTAGCTAGCTTTCTGATCACTGAGACACAGTGGATTTAAATGAGGAAAGGTTTAACTTAGCTCATAGCTTGAGGAGATCCAGTGCATAGTTAGCAGGCTCCAAATTAGAAAGATCATGGTGGAAGCACAAAGCTTCTTAGTTCATAGTGACTTGGAAGCAATGCAAGAGAGCAACGCTGGAGGAAAAAGTAGTGTGGGATCCTGCACATAATACCCAAGAAATCTGTAGCATTGACCCACATGCACTGAAGAGCATGCTCTAGTAATTTGCTAGGCATTTCTGTTTTGTTGTGGTTTGCTTTAGTTTTGGAAGTATCACAGATCAAACTCAGGCCCTTGCACTTTACAGGGAGGCATATATGCCACTGAGCTATATCTCTGGCCCCTGCTGGGCATTCCTTAATCCAAAAAAATAGACATATTAGAATTAATAATCACAGTCATTTCTTGTGAATTTCACTGCCAAACATATCTTAGATTATACTTAATTTCCAAATAAAGATGATGGCAACATTAAAATCCTGCATGACATAATTAAGCTTCTTAAATAATAGTGAGAAACACAAAAGTCTCTTCCTCCAAAACTCAAGGGTTCCAGCATTTTTTCAAAAGTCCAACGCCATGTTTCTCCTGAGATTTCAGGAAAATGGCTAGCTGTGTACATTTGTTTTATAAATAAAGCTGCTAAGCCCAAGGAATAATGGCACAAGGTAAACTTTTCTTCTACAAAAGAGAGAAAGGATTGGGCAGAAAGAAACAGTATTCAAACAAGTAGGAATTCTACCAGAGAAAACATCAAGTCCTATATTTCTATGTCCAGCAGCTGGAACAAGTTTTAGCAAGATATAAACTCTGAAGGTCTTGAGCGGCGTCAGTCTTACGGCGTTGCTTGTGGCAGTCCACATGACTTTCTTGGGCAGATTCCATGGACTAACTGTGATTTTCCTTAGCAAATGCTAACATTTACGGCTTCTCTAATATTCTGCAGTCTCCACTCAACTGTTGGCCCCACTTTCACAGCTTCACCTACTGTGCTCGCAGGGAACACTGCCTGTTCTCCCAGACCTTCTTCTGATATCCATGTGGAGCCTCCTTGATTCCATAGCTCCTACATCCTGCTTGCCTGTAGCACCAGCAATGTGTTCATCTTGCCAATCAGTAATCAGATCTCTTTGAATTATGGCTGAGGAATCTTCCGTTGCCTTGATAATTGAACAATGCGAGAAAAACTTTGGGGAACCAATTTCTCTGGTGGTCTGTCTTAAACACGGAGCCCACATGCACTATTCTGAAATGAATTTTTATAGTTTGACCCCTGTGATCATGAGTGGATGAAGCATGGCAGATTTCTACAGTTCTTTAAAGGCATCTTACTGCTTTGATAAAAAATTATTTTTTATTGCTCTGATACAAATCTTTTTCCATGTTAGTCTATTTTTAATATATTTAGTACAGGATCTACAGGGTCTCACTACACAGATCGGACTCATAGTGATTCTTCTGGTTCTACCCACCCAAGTGCTGGGATATATACCACCATGGCCAGTCTCAATCACCATCTATCTTAGTTACTCTTCTCTCATTGCTGAGACAAACACCTGACACTCAAAATGAGGGAAGGAAAGTTTTATTTAGCTCACAGTTACTGGAGGTTTCAGTCCTTATCTAGCTAGCTCCAAAGCAGACTGGCACATGGCAGAGGGCAACCTTCGATGGCAGCAGGCAGAGATCAAGAGCCCTGGAAGAGTTAGCAGCTGCTCAAGCAGCTAACTTCTCTTCTTACCTTTCATTGAAATGCAAGTGATCTGCCCCAGAGGCAGCACCCCTTTCCACAATAATCAATTAGGAGTTCAAGAAACCACCTATAACTGCGTGAGGACTTGGGGGGACACCTATACACAAACCATAACACTATCTCAAGATGCCCCAGAGGTGGCACTGGCACTAATATCAAGTATTGGACTCTGTCCCTGTGTCTGCCTAAGAAGGCACTTTAAGCCACTGAGATATCTGGCTGGACCTACTGCTACTCTTTTAATAGCCATGTTTTCTATGACCTCAGCTTTGTAGGCTCTTTTTATCTGATGAAACTGCAAACATTTCACATCTGCTTTTTGGTCATTATAGTCACTGAAGACCTGGCTAACAGCAGCCATCAGTACTTGTGCCACAGTCTGAATATTGGGCTGCTTTGAAATTTCTCGCACCAATTTAATTACTGCCAGTAACTAACTGGCAGTATTTAAAGGATAACACGTGGTCTTCAGTTCAGTGGCCAATACATGCCTTGTTTCCAATTGAAAACTCTATAACTTAGTCTCTAATGTCCACATCTCTCTCAGTAGCCTGTTCCTCTGGGTTCTGACTGTGATTTTTCGTCAGTCTCTGCTCACTCTGCTGAAAGCATTATAGGACTTCTACAGTTGACATTCCCAAATCTTTTTAAAGTCCTCCTGCAAAAAAGCTCAAAATGTGTTTGAATGCCACAGTCTGGTATAGTATTAGCAAGAAAATCAATTTTTCCATATTCTTCAGCTTTCTCAACAGTGACATACAAAATCCAAAACCCACTTCAAAGGACAAAAGATTTAATTTATCCCACAATTTCAAGATACTAAGTAGATGATCAGAAATTTCCAAATTAGAACTAGCATGGTAGAAGGGTAAAGCAGAGTAAGTTGCTTCGTTCATGATGGGTAGGAAATAGAGCAGGGGACAGTGCCAGAAGAGAGTGTGTGAGCGACAGATACAGTGTCCAAGGTCACTCCTTCCTGACACAGTCAGACACACCACCTGTAGCAGCCCACTAGCCATTTTCACCCAAGCAAGATAGCAATGATGATTAACAGCTCCCCTTGTTGCTTCTAAGAGCAAGACTTCATCAGTGTTTTGCTCTTTGACAATACATCACATTTATAGTTCTGTAGCACTGTGCTCCTACTCTTCACAGCATTTATCATGGATAAAATTTATCGTTTGTTTTTATAGTTGATTAAGGCCTAGTTTCCTTGAAAGAGAAGACCACAAGTGAAAAGGTCCATGGGTCATGCCTGGAATCTCAGCATTTGAAAGACTGAGACAGGAGGATGGCTGTGAACTTGAGTCCATTCTGGGCTTCATAGTGAGATCCTGTCTCAAAAACAAATGAAAGAAGAGGAGAACAGGCCCAGTACTGCTATTTCTAGCTAGATAGTGTCTATCATAAAGTAGAAATTTGATGAGTATTTGCTGAATACCTAAATGAATAAAGTCATATACCTGATTAAAGAAACTGTCATAATTTAATAATATTTTGAGTTGAGAAGTGAAGTGAAATATTTTCAGTATAAGACTCTAACATATGTGCTGCTGAAGCCAGCACAACTATAAGATTCTAATGTGATTTTTAAAGAAAAAGAAAAAGAAAAATGGCGGATAGATTGAGAAAGGACCGTGAACATCCATGCATGAAGGGAATGAAAAACCATCCAAAATGACTTTTGTTGCATTCTGGAATAAAATAAAACATCTGTACTTTTAAATATAAATAATTTCAGGTTCATCATAGCTCTCAATAATCCTTTACAGAGGAGCTGAGTGAAGTGCTTTCCTAAAATCCAACTCCGATGCAGTCCCAGTATTGGCAAACTTCTCTGTGTGAAACCCTTCAGTGGTAAAAGAGGTTTTTTTGCCTGTTTGTTCATCGTGGTGTTCCTGAGAATTAAATGTCTCCTGAGAATGGTATTTTAAAATAACTATAAATTCAGGCAAACTTCTGTTTCAGGGTTGATAAGGAAGAGAAAGGAGATAACAAGCAGCCATTGTTGCCAATGGCAACAACTGTCTCAGGAGATCACACGTATAATATTTTAGTAAAGTAACTGAAAGCATAGCAGATTATTTTGTGAAGTGCATGCTTGCAGCCTAATCTGTTGTAGAAAGGAATCCAGGTTTCCCTAATCAGGGAAAAATCTCAAAATTACATTTCAATTGAAGGAAAGTAACTGAATATTCAAAAAAGATGCAAAATTCAGGGGTTAAAAAGGAGGAAGAATAGAGGGAGCTAAGTTAAAGCCAGAGGCAGGAATGTGAAGGAGTGAAGGGAACACATTCCTATCATTAAGAGTTTTCATGTGAAATTTTTGAAATAAATAGCTGAGCACTTAGTACCAGAATAACATCTTATTTTCAAGTCCTACAATCATTTCAACTAAACATCCCTCCTTTTATCTCAAGTGCAGAATTGAAAACAATTTAATATTATAACATCAAGTAGAGAAAAGATTTATGAAGACTTAGCTCCTATTTATATGAGCTCATATAATATGAACATGACACTATTAAGATAGTTACAAAATTAAAGTATTTTATGTTGAAATTTATAAATAATAAGACACTTATAAATCCTTTGTGTTATGCAATATAATCTAATTTGCCCCTATAGCTCTGTAAACTAGTCGTGAGAAATTGTTTATATACACATGCTTATATATACTCTATTAAATTCCTTCTGCACTGAATGTGTTTACATTTTCAAGGTTTGTTTATTTATTTATTTTTTGCACTGAATTATCTTGCAATTAGGCATCATTTGAGTCTTACCACCATCCCTTCCTTCTCCTTTTCTCATGTATGTATAGACACACAGGAAAGGCTAAGTAAACACATAATGAGAAACCACCACCTGCATGCCAGGATGAAAGAGATCACCAAAAACTGAATTTCCTGTCAACTTCTAGCTTCTAAAACCATGTGAAAGGGCCAGCAAGATGGCTCAGTGGTCTAAGGTGCCAGCTAAGGCAAGCTTAGAGAAATGCAGGGACCACAGTTTGATCCAGCACACCACATGCTGCTCTAGCCCCACCCCCATGGCAGGCTGAGCCGGCCAAAATATAAAAAAAATCCACAAAAACAAAACAAAATAAAAAAAAAAAGGCATGTGAAAACAAATACCTGTCATCCAGGCAGTCTATTCAGTCCTCATAGAACAGTACATGTATTATGGTACAGTTTTTCATAAAACAGCTGAATTACAGCCCTTATCTTAGGTTTATGATACTTAACACATATAACTAAAATGAATAAGTAAATTAAATATAAATGTGCAGACATTGAAGATGTTTAACAAATTCTCCCATTAAAAAAATCATCGAGGGATCTCTGTTTCTTCCCACTGTGGTGTGCTCTCTATGAAATTATTCACATGTACTGATGTACAGAATTTAAATATTTTCCCGTATTTTATTAATATCTTCATAGAATTGATGAAGAATAACAGTTGGTCAAAGAAATTTTATTAAGTATCATGATATGTGAATATTTTGCTTTAAAATTCACACATAATGAAAAACTGCGATGTAAGAAATTATTAACAAAAAGGTAGGAATTAAAAGAGAGGAAACGAATAAAAGGGACAGATGGTAAGTCTTAGAATATATGAGGAAGGTAAATTTCAACGAAATTATATTAAAAATTGCCTTAAATATAAGTATTTTTAATACTGCAATTGAAGTAGTAATAAACAGATTGGATAAAATAGAAAGACTAAACTATATGCTGTCTTTAAGTATAGATAAAAGAGTGTTAAGATAACTGTCAAAGACATAAAATGCGATCAGTAAACATGAGATAAATTGGCTGTATTAATGTTGAACAACTTAAATGTCAAGCTAATAGATAATATAACATATAAAGTAACCATTTCAAAATCACAAGTGACCCAAACCATCAACAGAAAAAATCACTAACCTTAACATTCAATCTACCCTGTAATGCATATATACCAAAATCTGATAGAATTTGAAAGAGAAATAAGACAAATCAAAATCATATTTATAAGTTTAGACATCCCTCAGTATTTAATAGAATAAGTAGATCAAATATTTGTACATGTATATAGTTTGGAATGACACTATCTGTCAACTTAACCCAACCAATATTAATAAAAATTTCACTTATTGTAGCACGTTCTTTATATACCATTCTATGAGAAAGCCTAGAAATCAAAAATATTGAGCAAATCAATGTCACAAGGACCTAAGGAACTGAATCTCTGTTATGGGAACATAAAATGTCATCAAAATTTTAGAAAGCAATTCAAAATTTTGTTTTAAAAATTAAGGGCTGCAAATAGAGCTCAGTGGTACAGTACTTGTCCAGTAAGTACAAGATCTTGAGTTAAATTCTTGAACCAAGAAAAAAGTAAAAAAAAAAAGTTAAACAAGCTCTTATCAAATAATTCACTCATTTATTTTGTAAATATTTATCCCCTTAAAATAAAAAAATGAACATTGAGAGAATTGTATTAAAATATAAATATATAATAGTCTCATCTTGGAAGCAATTAAAATGTTTGTCAATAGGTGAAGGATTAAACTAGAGCATATATATATACATATATATATATATGTATATATATATATGTATATATATATATATATATATATACAGTGAAATGCTGTTTATGATAGAAAGAAATTACCAATACATGATACAATATCTCAAAATAATTACAGCCTTCATTTTGTACGAGACTATTAAAGGAAAATTCTAGCAAATGCAAATTTATAGAATAGAGATTAATCAGTGTGTCTCTTGGAAATGTAGGAGACATAGGCTAGAAGTAAAGATGGGCAAAGGGTAGATACTTTGAGGAGTGTATGTCTTATAACACATCTAGCATAGTGACTTGTACATGAAAAACATGCAATATATTTGGAATTTCATTAGCTATGTGGTTTTAAATAAGTCAATCAATATGTGTGTTTTCATCTGCAAAATAGGCATAAGAAACAGCTCTTTCAGAAACTTCTTGTAAAGTCCAATGAACTATGAAACTAAAAATCTTTTGATGTGTTGTAAATCAATTAGTACCACACATATGTGCTGAATGTGAATCCTAGCAGTCAACCAAGCAGGCATTGTGACACACACAGAAATAAGTTACTGGAGGTAGCAGTAAGTAGGGTTGCTGACTAGTGAACGAAGACAGTCCCAAGACAAGGGACTTTATAGGTTTTTAGCGGAGGGTGTTTGCAAGCTGGAATAGCTGAGGGGAGAGCTAATCTTGGCCCCTGTTGGTCTGTGGGGGACTTTCAATGGAAGCAAAGGAGAGTTGCTGTGATATCCTGCCCTGGTCAAAGTCAGGCAGACCTGTTAGGCAGTTTTGCTCCTGTTTCAGCATCAAAAGGAAGTGACGGTTGGGGTGAGGGTGAGATTCCTAACTAAGTGTAGGGTCATTGATTGTGTGGGTTCATACCTAATGTTTGGCGCTGGAAACTCAGGGGGGAGATGCCAAGGCCTCTGCTTTGCCTGGTCCACAGCTAGCCCTTCTGAGCAGACCATGAGCCTCAGACTTCCTTGCTGACCTAAATATTGACAACACCTAAAATGGTGAGTATTCCCTGGTCACTGGTTGAACCTATCAGAAAATGCAAACCTCTCCCAGTGTCCAACTTTTCAGGGAAGTAGGAGAAGAAGAAGAGGGCCATTTCTCCATTAGGAATTACTGTCCTTTTTAGCTCCCTCCCCAACTTTAGCCTGGATGAAGTCACTTTCTGTTCTTTCATTTAATTTCCTTCTCTATGTGTCTTGAAGATAAATGTCATTCCTAGACAGTTCACTCCTGGCTTTATGCTTCTCAGCCTCATGCCCTCATTTCTATTCCTCCCCTTGAGTTGACCTCCGCTGACTGGGGATGCCTGCTCTGATGGCTTTGGTCCCTCATCCCTTTAGGAATTCACCTCTAATGATATGCATCTGTACACTCCTGTCTATCTCTGTCACTCTCATCTGTATTCTTACCACTATGGGTAACACCTGTCTAACCCTTCTGCCCACACCTGTGTTCTCTCTTGTCTCAAATAAATCCTCAGGGGACCCGTTGGACTGTCTGCACTCAAGCTCAAATGCCTCACTCTTCAATATTAAGCTTCCTGGCCACAATACAAATTGAACAATAGAACTAGCTGACCCTCCTGAGGAATCCCTTGCTTATGACACCCTAATGATTTCGCTAACTTTTGTCCAGGGTCCTATGTTCTGGCTTTCTTTTCTCTCGGCAATCATACTGAGCTCTGTCTGTCATGTAGTTCCCAACAGATTCTACTCACAATGGCCCCAACCAGAACTCAGTCCTACCCTTCCCCATCAATCCCTTCCCTCCCAGATTCCTCTACCTCCTATCCCACAGAACTGCCACTAGGACCACTGCTCCCCCAAGTTCATGAATAAGGTACCACTGTATACGAATATAATTATAACTATATATTTGATGGCAGACGTTAAACACACATTCCTGATAAAAATCTACATTTCTCAATGGAAACAGGCTGTAAATGAAAGCTATTTCTCAGGTATCAAAAATTTAGTATGGCACAGTTTAAAATATTTCATAATTTTGGTGTTGTGACATATGGAGATTTTTAAGTATACTGAAATGAGCATTGCTAAAGTTGAATTTCTGCTTCTTTTTATTATATTACGTTGAAATATCTAACTTTTCTTGGCTGAAATTCTGTCCTCTTTGAGAGAGTTAAAGCTCATCTACTCTGAGCACTTCAGATTGAAACAGTATTCTCAACATATTTGGTTTTCTTTTCTTTTTTTCTTTTCAGCACTGGGAACTGAACTCAGGACCTTGCACTTGCCACGCAGGCACTGTGCTGCTGTGATATCTCTTTGGCAGATTTTTCTTTCTTAGTGTCAACTTGCCATCACTAAAAGCTCCTCAGGATTGATTGGAAAGATTATAAATTAAGCCATTATAAGTGGGAAGAAGAAGGTATTAGAAAGATACTAAACAAGCTAATCTGGTAGAAAAAAATAATTTTGTTGAATGATTCATAAAAGAGATATAAATGAATGTGAACAAATTAAGAATTAATGGTAGAAATTTTAATATTTAGGTAAAACAAAATAACTACTTGTCTTTTAAATTTCATTTTTCCTTGCTACTTAATTCAGTTTTGGTGAATCACAGGACATACAAGAGGAGCAAAAAAACCCAAACTTGCAATTTATCATTAAGGCAACAGCAGTATTATATCAGAAGGACTCTTTTACTAATTAGTGTTATATTCACTTGAAGAATTTTTCTAGAATTCTTTTTCTAACTAGAAAAGACTGGTCAAGTCATTTAAGTTCAGTTTAGACATTAAATAAGTGAAGTCTTTCAAAAATATTTGTATTATAATGTTAATATTTTATAATTATTATTTCCCATTAAATAAGATAAGCTACTTAAATAATTTTTGTGACTGGTTTAAGCCACCATCCACTGGAGTCCAAACTGTCTGTACTGTTGCAGCAGTTCCTGCTATGACAGATGCTACTTCACTTTCTGACCTCTCCGCTTTCAGGGGCTGAGGAAATACCTTACTCTCTGCTTCCTCTCCCTCAAATTCCATTTATCAGCCTTTGCCTGCCAGTCCTGTATTCCCCACGTTCCTCATCCAACTTGAAACCACAGTTCTGTCTCATTTTTTCCCTAACAGCGTGACTTCCTCCCTCTGGTACTGAGTTAAAGGTAGAATAACTGCCCAATGAGCAAACATTGCTCTTTCCAGTCGAGCCTTTTACTCACCACCTTCTCCCCTCACTGCCCTGATCCCCTGAATGTCAGCCACCTTGGCAGGCACCCCTCAGCCGCTTTAGCAGAAGATCCTGTTACAGGTAGAAAAAAGATTCTGAGTTGAAGCTTCCCATCCCTTCATTGGAATGCCCTTCTTGCCAACCACAAGCCCAGAACTTGTGAATTGTCAGTGCTCCTCTATCATGATGTGCCCGATCCTTTTACTCTGCTCAGTTTGCTTGCTTCTACTCAAACCTCATAGCTGTAAATAAGATGGGTGTGTGGGACCACCCACTTCCTCACCAGATCTTGAGCCCAGCCTGTGTGTGGGACTACAGCCCACTTGCCTGCTTGATCCTCCATCCAGCAAACACCCAGGCCTGGCATGTGCATGGGACCATCTGCCCAACCATTAAAACCTCCTTCCAGCCAGTGCCCAGGCCCAGCATGTATGTGGCCCTGCGCAACAGCCCACCGGAATCTCCTCCATCAGACAGACCTGAAGTGGTACCCTGCAGCAGAACCCCCTTCAGAAAGACTAGGAGTGAGAACCACCAAGCTAACCAGCAGCAGAACATCTTGCCAGAGGGCACAGTGGGTTCACTTCCATGGGAGGCAGCAGGAAGAAGTGGATAAAAAAAAGCCAGATACAAGCATGCCCACTTGGACAAGTTCAAACTCGGTAGATCCAGACTGGGTAAGCAGAGACACTTTTCTAGACTCTGGTCTATAAGAGCATCCTCTCTCTCTCCTGATGAAGAGAGGGGTCAAAAGGTAACTGGGGTGGGGGGTAGGGAGAACTAGTCTGCCTAGAAGAATCCAAGTACATGAAAGGGAGGTTATTAGACAGAACTTAGGGAAACTAATTTAAGTACAAATTCCCAATTTAATATCTGCTTAGCTATACAGTCAAAATATTTGTTCTTATTGTCTAAAATACAAACCTATTATTTACAAGAGTTTGTCACCTGCTAAGTCTCACTAGCCAGTATTAGTGTTGCTAACTCTAGTTCTGTAAATAAATAAATAAGAACTTTACTGCCTTAATCATATAATCTCTTTTGGGTAATAATATTACTAGGTACAAAGGTACTAAGTGCACCATACCTCTACACCAAAGGTTAGAGGATGGTGGTATCCAAAATGAAGAAGAGATGGTGCAAAATGCATTCTCAGGCTCTGAGCTCACCTAGAACAAATGCAGGAGACACTAGTATGTAAGAAATTGGGAATCACACCAAAAGGAAATTAAAATAACCATAAAAAATTACTGACAAAGAAAAGCCCAGCTCTTCATAAATTCACAGGTGAATTCTATAAGAAATTACAGAAGATATAATCCCAACATTCCTTAATCTCTTCAAGAAATAGAAAAGGAAGGAATCCTCCCAAAATCATCAATGGAGACAAGTATTATACTGATACCAAAACCAGAAAAAAAGATGCAACTAAAAGAGAGAACTATAGGTCAATCTCTCTCATGAGCATCGATGCAAAAATCCTCAACAAAATCCCAGTAAATAGAATACAGCAAATCATGGGCAAGATTATGTACCATGAACAGGTAAGATTCATGCCAGGCATGCAAGGATAGTTTAACATATACCAATCTATAGATGTAATACACTAGATCAATGGAGCCAAATACAAAAATCACACAATCATCTCAATTGATGAACAAAAGGTTTCTGACAAAGTCCAACGATCATTCATGTTCAAAGAACAGCAGAAAATTGGAATAGATGGCCTTTACCTCAATTTTATTAAACCTATTTATGTCAATCCAAAGGCTAACATAATTCTAAATGGGGAAACCTTAAGTCTTTTACTTTCAGATCTGGTATAAGACAAGGTTGTCCTCTATCCCCACTCTTATTCAATATAGTTCTGAAATCATTCACTAGAGGCATTAGACAAGAGAGCGAAATGAAGGAATAAGAATTGGCAAAGAAAAGTTCAACTGTCATTTTTTGCAGATGACAGTATACTCTACTTGAAAGATACAAAAAGACTCTACCAAGAAGCTCCTAGATTTAATAAACAAATTCAATAGCATAGCAGACTACAAAGTCAATACCCAAAATTCAATAACATTCCCCTACACAGATAGCAAATACACTGAGAGAGAAATTAGAGAAACAATATCTTTTACAATAGCACCATTGAAAATGAAATACTTAGGAATTAATCTAACTAAAGAAATAAAAGATC
>PVJA010010840.1:15899-56413 GCA_004027025.1 Myocastor coypus
AAAAAAAAAAAAAAAAAAAAAAAAAAAAAAAAAAAAAAAAAAAAAAAAAAAAAAAAAAAAAAAAAAAAAAAAAAAAAAAAAAAAAAAAAAAAAAAAAAGATACAAAATAGTTATACAGATTTAATGCAATTCCTATCTATATATGACCAGCATACCTCACAGATCTAGAGAAATCACTCTTAAAATTAATTTGGAACCGGAAAAGACCTAGAACAGCAAAAGCAGTCCTGAACAACAAAGGCAAAGCAGGAGGCATTACAATCCCTGACTTCAATTTATACTACAAAAATACTGTGATATAATTGGCATGATAATGACAAAAAATAGACCTTAGGATCAGTAGAATTCACTAGAAGGTTCAGATACAACTTCAAGCACATTCAGCCATCTTATCTTTGACAAAAGGCCCAAACATGGTCACTGAAAGACAGATATCCTCTTTAACAAATGGTGCTGGAAAAACTGGTCCTCTACATGCTGAAAGTCTACCATCATGCACTAAACTAAAGTCAAAGTGGTTTATTTTATTTTATTTTATTTTTTTATCTTTTTGAGACAGGGTCTCGCTATGCAGTTGAGGCTGGCCTTGAGCTCACTTTTGTAGCCCAGGTTGGTCTTGAACTCGCACCAATCCTCCTGCCTCAGCCTCCCGAGTGCTGGGATTACAGGCGTGAGCCACCACGCCTGGCTGTCAAAGTGGTTTAAAGATCTAAACACTGGGCCAGTCAAATAGCTCAGTGGATTAAAGCACCTGCAAGCAGGTGCAGGTGCCGAGGCTTGGATCCCCAGGCCTGCTGTGCCAGCCCTTTCCCTGTGGTGTGCTGAGACAGCAGTTGAGATTAGGCAAGGGGACACATGCCTATGATCTCAGATTTTGGAGGCTGTAAGCAGGTGGATCACTATGAGTCTGATCTAGTAGTGAGACTCTGAACACCTTATAGACACATCCTTAAAAAATATCAATAAATAAATAAATAATCTAAACACGAAAAAATAATGCTAATTCTCCTAGAAGAGAAAGTAGGTGGAAATCTTGAAGATATGGGGGTAGACAAACATCTCATGAACAAAAATCAAATTGCATAGAAAATAGTTGAAGGAATAGACAACTAGGATTTCCTCTCATTGCGAAGTTTCTGCGTGTCAAAATAAATTATCAAGCCGGGCGTGGTGGCGCACGCCTCTAATCCCAGCACTCAGGAGGCTGAGGCAGGAGGATTGGTGCGAGTTCGAGACCAGCCTGGGCTACAAAAGTGAGCTCAAGGCCAGCCTGAACTGCATAGCGAGACCCTGTGTCAAAAAAAATAAATAAATAAAAATAAAAATAAATAAATAAATAAATAAATAAATTATCAAAAGAGAGAAAAGACAACACACAATTTTGAAAAAAAATCTTCACTGATAATCACTTAGACAAAGGTTTTCTCTCTAGAAATGAAAAACATTAGGGCCCCCAAACTTATGGACTTAACCCAAAATTGGGCATTTAAGGTGAGTACACACTTTTTAAAAGAAGAAATACAAGAAGTAATTAAATACATGAGAAGATGTTCCTCGTTACTCATCATTTGAACAATGCACATTAAAACAACATTGAGATACCACCTCACCCTAGAAAGAGTGGCTGTTATAGAGATATCAACCAACAACAAATTTTGGAGTGATTGTCTGGGAAGAAAACAATCCTTCTCCACTATTGGTGAGAATGTAGACTCTTGCAACCATTATGCAGATCAGTGTGGAGACTCCTTTAGAAAACTAGGAATGGAAATCCTGTTCAATCCAACTAACCTCTTTCTGGTAATTTTCCCCAAAGAACTGAAAACATCATACTGTAGTGCACTCATGTTTATAGCACTGCAATTTGTTATAGCCAGACATTGGGAACAACCAAAATTCCCATCACCTGAGGAATTGGTGGAAAAGATGTGGCATATTTAAACAATGTATTGTTCAGCTATGAACAAAAACAAACTCGAAGTCTTTGTAGGTAAGTGGATGCAAATTTAGGCTATAGCCATAAGTGAAATAAGCCAGACTCACATGGCTAAATATTGAATAATCTCTCAGGTGTAAGAACTCAAAAGAAGAAATAAAAAGTGAAAGCTATAACCGACGTAGTTAAATGGAAATAAGTCAAACTTAGTGATTAAACAACAAAGGGAGAGAAAGGAGAAAAGTTAGGAAATAAGAAAGGGACAAAACCAAACATGTATATATACAAGATGGATAAGGCACTAGTACTACGAATTTCCATCAAGTTTTTAAAAATAGCAGTTATTGAGTAGAATTCTCACCCTGAGTAACTCTATTTGTTGATATCTGTGAACTAAGCAACTACATTGAAGATAGCAATATGTAATATTAAAACCATGCTGTAAATACCTATACTCTTTTTAAAGTATAAGAAAGGAAAAGAGGCCAGGCGTGGTGGCGCACGACTGTAATCCCAGCACTCCGGCGGCTGAGGCAGGAGGATTGGTGCGAGTTTGAGACCAGCCTGGGCTACAAAAGTGAGCTCAGGACCAGCCTCAACTGCATAGCGAGACCCTGTCTCAAAAAAAAAAAAAAAGAAAGGAAAAGAAAATGACAGACGAGAGCAAAAAGTTAAAGTTTCTTGAATGCATGTGGTAATATTCAGTTGTATATCCCATATATTGAATAACCATAACTGTTAATCTGAGCAAGAGTTTGACAATGAAAGTAGATAATGTCACTCACTGTTAATCAGATATTCTTGTTATAAAAATCTGTAATATATATATTGCTATTACCCTGTTTCTGTCTTTGCTTTTGTTTTTCTTGCTCTTGCTTTTTTTCCCACTAATGTATTTTCTTGATTTTGTTTATGCGAAGTTCACATTCTTTTAGAGAATTCTCCTGGTCTGATCTTCACTTTCATGTTTTGCGTTTTTCTTGCGCTGTGTTCAGGGGATTTTTTTCCCCATCTAGTATTTCAGCTGTTTTTTCTAACTGTAATTAACAATTTTTCTTCTTCTTTTTCTTTAACTCTATTCTTTTTCTTTCTTTCTTTCTTTCTTTTTTTTTTTTTTTTTTTTTTTTTTTTTTTTTTTTTTTTTTTTTTTTTTTTTTTTTTTTTTTTTTTTTTTTTTTTTTTTTTTTTTTTTTTTTTTTTTTTTTTTTTTTTTTTTTTTTTTTTTTTTTTTTTTTTTTTTTTTTTTTTTTTTGGTCTTTTTGAGACAGGCTCTCACTGCAGTTCAGATTGGCCTTGAGCTCACTTTTGTAGCCCAGACTGGTCTTGAACTCACACTGATCCTCCAGCCTCAGCCTTCCAAGTGCTGGGATTACAGGTGTGTGCCACCATACCTGGCCCTTGCTCTTGCTTTTGTTCTTCAAAATAAAATTATGAAAGTTTTAAATACATAAGTACATAAATAAAAAAAGAGGTTTTGATGATCTTCAACTTCTTATAAGAAATCTCTGATAATTGACCTAGAAAAGTTCTGACTAGTCTCTCAATTACCAATTTAAAAAATCATCATAATTTAACCTGTTAAATAAATATATTTGACTGCACTCTGATATGTGTTCTGTATATGAGTTATGTTGTTTTGTCAATAACTGTTCTTCTTTTTATTTGAGCTGAATAATATAGATCAAATGGGTGCTTTCTCCTGAGCTACCAGCTGTTCTAAATGATATCATAACTAGTTTATAATTAAACAAAAATCATTAAAGCAGGCAGAGACTATAGAATGGGACTCTGGATTAATGGATGGAGGGGTGGCCAAACTTTGTTCATCAAAAGAGATTCTTCAATAATCTCCTGGAAAGATAACCACAATAATATGGTCATTGGTTCAAATTTAAACATGTCATGCGCATATACTCAAGTAAACACGAGGTCATCAGTCAAATGTTAATTTTCTAACTAAAACATGTGAAATTTATCCTGTGTATGTGCTATTATATCTAGAGATGCATAAACAGAATGAGGAGTGCATCATCCTTTATAGCTGTTATGTTATACTTCTATATATGAGTGTTCATGTCAAATGTTCCCTATAAAAGTATGTGACTACTATATGTTAACATTCCATAGAAATTTAACTGCTAAAATGTCCATGGTTGATGAAAAATAGTAGTTTTCTGGTCACACTTTATATTTCAAGGCGCTTGATACTCAGATAAAATTCTAATAATCAAGTACTGTTATAGACTTAGATTCACCTGAAGAAATAACTGTTATTAATTCCTTTTTAATATTCCAATCTACTCCTGACATTCATGCCAAGGTAAAAATAACAAGAACTACAGCAACAACAGTAAAAAAAAAATCAAACAACAACAATAATAAAAAAAAAACAGATCTCCGCCTTCAAACCCCATAGAATATTAATCTGAGTTTCTATGTCTTCAATAATAGTGACTGTACACATGTGTCAACTTTTGGCTGTGACGCTAGAGACTTCTGTCATAGTAGGACTTTCACAAGATAATACTGAGCTTAAGCAATGTTACCATCCAATCCTTTCCTGAAAGGTTTCAAGTGCAGTAGGAAAGAACACTGGACATTAGCCTGCCCCAACCTACAGCCACCATTGGGACCTGTTTCTATCTATAAGCTCATAAGTCACTGGAAATGTGACTGCCCTGTCTGCTTGAGAGCAGGTAGGTCATCTAATTCCCTGCCCTCACAGGAAAACTCACTATAGCCAAATCCATCCATACTTGACCTGCTTGGCCTTCCCCCTTGAGAGAAACAAAAGAGCTTGGTGTCCATCGCTTTTCTCAGCATCCAAAGTTTTACTGGATGTCTCAGGTATAAAACAAAACAAAACACCACCACTAAAAAAGCCTTTTTTTTTTTTTTTTCTGACACAGACACCACATATAGTGTTCTTCCTGAGTTATAAAGTCACAGTATTTACAGTGTCAGATCTACAGTCTCCATAGTGGGTATTGATGGCTGACCTATATGATCCCTTCAAATACGCCCATTCCCCACTCACTCCAGATATTGTTCTTCACTCATAATTTTCCTATAAACCTGCCCTATTCCGTACCTCTCATGGAGAAAGATCTCATCCTTTTGGAGCTCCATGTCTCTCTCACCTCTCTCCCCACAATTCTTGTGCTGTATACCTAACGTCAATGCACAGCTAATTCCTCCCTCCCTCTTCCCTTGTCACTCAGATACCCTGAGACACTTCCAGTCCCACTTGTGCCACACATGTCATTCCTATACTAGTCTGCCGCAGAGATCCCAGAATCTTTGCCTGCATTTCCCAATACCCAATAGACCCCAAACATCAGAGGGGACTCAAGTCTATCATTGACTACCTTTGTACTCCTTCCCTGAAAAGTGGTCCTGGTAAAATGACACATTCAGATCTTAGACTTCCTTCTTGCTTCTACCCAGACCACCAACCTCACCAAGTGCTGGCTGTTGATATCCATCCTAAGGCCCGACTTCAAGGCCATCCAAGCCTTACTCAACAACACACTCACCTACTCCCCTTCTCAAAACACTGTTAGCCATTGACATCTCCCTTTTACAATTTCTTTTCTCCTACAACCTCATGTATTCCCTAGGAAGCTCCACTACCCTCCCTTGCACCAAACTCACTTCATTCAACACACTTCCAGAAAAACAACATGAATCAGGCACACCTGTGTAGCACCTTGGTCTTTCCTTGCCTTCCCTTACACTTCTAGTACACTCTAGTGACTGTGAGCCCTGATACCAACATGTACTCAGACATCAAGTTTCAAGACACCTTCTTCTTTAAGAACATACCCATGCCTCATAGGATAAAATGAATCACTCATGTAGGTGTCATGGTAGTGTAGGTACAGCTCTCTGAGGGGCAACTCTGGGAGTTACAGGACTTGAAACCTCCCCAGGAGGCTCCCTAGGATGGTATGGACAAGGTACGTGGAACTCTGTCTTTCCTTGGCTGACTCTCCTTCTAGGGCCCCTCAGAGGGCATGCTACTATGCTAGTGGTAGCCCCTTGCTTCTTTTCTTGCACCCACAATACTGTCACCAAATTAGCAACCCAAAATTGTAACCAAGTGCTTCTCTCAGACTACTCCTTCCAGGCTCTAGCCAGAGGGAACCAACAGAAGATGGCTCTACACCCTCCTCTAGCTTCCCCTGATGCTTGGACTTCTACTCCTCTCCATCCCTGCCCAGCAGGAAATAGCTAGGTGACTTTGTCTCCTTCTTTCCTATCAAACAAGAGTCCAAAATAGTAAGTTAGGAACTTCAATCTAGTTAGTACCCTCACACTCACTCCAGGGCTCACTTCCTATTGGTCCTATGCCAGGGCCAAAACCACAGAACAGGTCTGTCTGATTTTGACTGGGGCAGAAAACCACGGAAACTCTCCTTCGTGAAACATTGACAGTCCTCCACAGACCAGGTAGACCTGCCAAGGTCAGCCCTCCCTCAGTCATTCCAGCCTGCAAATACTCTCCCCTTAAAACTCTATAAAATCCCAGCCCCTTTTATTTGGGGCTATCTTGGTCCACTAGACAGCCAATCTGCTTGCTCCTGCCTTCAATAAATCTTCTCCTGTCAAAATGCCTGGTTTGGTCTATTGTGGGTTCACACCAAACAATACGCATATTGCATTGGAGTTTTGAGGCGATCCTCTTATGCATTCCTCACAGTGTGGCCCCTGGATATTTCCTGAGT
The DNA here is from genome assembly GCA_004027025.1 of Myocastor coypus. Lineage (NCBI taxonomy): Eukaryota > Metazoa > Chordata > Mammalia > Rodentia > Myocastoridae > Myocastor > Myocastor coypus. Next base: position 22,563 of record PVJA010010840.1, read on the forward strand.
GATTCCATAATATATTTCGCCTTATAATCCCATGGCGATATCATGTTTTAAATATCTGTCATTTTATACCTAAAATAATAAATCTTATGTCATGCTTCCACTTATACCACTTACACACTCATACTATATGATTTTAATTTTTATTGAGAGAAATAATTAATTCTTTATTGCAAACTAAAACAATTTAAGGAATGCTTAATGCTAGAATTTGTTTGAATTTGTACTAGGTGAGTGCATTCATGATTCCGATTTGTTTCTACTCATTTGTGAAACGAATACATATTGAGCCTCAACTACCATTTAGCTGCCGCTGCCAGTGTAATTAAGATAGGAAAAAAATCTCTCCATGGAATTTAAATTGAAAATATGAATTATACTTCATTGTACCATTCAAAAAATTCACAATGGTACATGATGAACGTGATTGAAAAAGAAATTGGGGTCATCTGAGGGCTGCTTCCCTTCAGCCCACTGCCTCCCCTCTGAGGGGCTTCTTCCCACACACAGGCCAGACATTTTTCTCTGGATTTCAACAGGCCACAATGACCTTTTATTTTCTGTTTGTCCCTTCTACTTCTCACCTCTTCCTCTTCCTCTTCTCATCTCCATTTCAACTAAAGAATCCCTCTCTCCCTTTGTCATGTTGACGCTGCAGTGACAGAAGGGAAGACCTTCTGTTTGGTCCTCCCAACCCTGCTCTAGTCCCTCAGTTTCCCAGGCCCTCATGCAGTTGACTGTAAATTCTCCCAGGAGCTGTATTACTGTCTACTTTCAGGATTAAAAACAAAATCAAAAAACTTTTTAAAAAAAAGTTTTAAAAGCAAAATGCAGAGGGAAGAAGCAGTGATAGTTTTTTTTTTTTTTTTTGGTAATTATGCGGGTTTTTTGTTGTTGTTGTTGTTGTTCTTGTTTGTTTGTTTGTTTGTTTGTTTGGTTTTTTTTTGGTAATTTTTAGAATTTGTCTGTTTTTACTGTCAGTCCACCATTGATACTTTGTCAAAATAACTGTTTCTTTGCTGAGTTCAGGTGAACAGGGAAGAACCACAACCTCAAAAACCACAGAATCATCTTTTTTTTTTTTTTTTTTTTTACCACAGAATCATCTTTAACCCAACTTTTTATATGTCGTCTCAATTCCCGTTAACTTTGCACACAAGCTTCTGTGTTCAGTTGAATTGTGACTGCTTTTTGTATTTGGAAAGAGTGTGACTATTGAACTTGAAACCTTTAAAAGAAACTGATATTATATTAAGTGGTGCATCAAAAGTTTTATTTTTATTGTTAATGAAATGTGTTTTCTAAGTTTTATGACTATTAAGAATTGAGGGGCTGGCAAGATAGTTCAGCAGTCTAGAGCGCCTACTTAGGCAAGCTTAGGCAACCACAGGAACTGTGGTTTCGATCCCTGGCACCACATGCTGTGCCAGCTCCACCCCCAGGGCAGGCTGATGCAGCCATAGCATATATAAATAAGTAAACTAAAGATAAAAAAGAATTGAAATGTTTTATTGTATAGTGGATAACCAAGTTAATGTTTTTGCTTCTCTCCATACAAGGCAATGAGCATCACCACTTCTACTCCCTGAATAAATATAGTAATGAGTATTTAAGGAAATAGGGAGTAATTTGGTAAAAGTAATCCATATGCAGTTTTAGGATATTGTTTCCACTGGACTTAAAATGCTAAGAAAACATTTTAATGATCATTTCAAACAGACATACTGCCCAGTTGTAAGCTGTCAGTTTCAGTTTCCATTGTTTGCTCAGACAGTCAGTAGGAGGCTTGGATTTGATGTTCCTTAGAAACAGATGCTCAATTCATGTATTCATGTTTTCAGAGGGAAATCCATTTTTAGTATCATAAACAAATATGTGAAGCTGTAAGTACATTTTATTTTCAGAAATAAAATCGCAAATGCAGTGAGTAGCTTTTATATTTCCTGTATTGATGTCTTAAAACATCATTGTAAAAGGTTAAATTCAACCAGGTGAGGCCCTGAAGCCTATATATCCAGGAAGTTCATTCAGTCATTGTGTGCTTTTTTGGTGCTAGACATTAACATAAGTCACTAAGTTTGTTTGTCTTATCAAGGATTTAAAACTAAGTGATATTTTTTTTATCTTCAAGTATCTGCTAGGATGCTTCAGAGATCTCTATAAAACTATAATGAAAGGTCACTTCAATATAATGGCAATAAAAGAGATGTAATCAAGAAATTTAACAAATCAGAAAAGCTAATATTTAGGGAGGAGGCAAAGGTGAAGTCATGCAATAGGTGTCCTTCACACTGGGTGATGCCAACTTGGTCATGACCCCGCAGAGAGCATTAGAAACCTTAAAGCTGAGGCATAAAATGAGCAAATTAAAGAGAATATTTGATGAAGTATTTTATAGTTCCTATAAGCCTGGAAAAACAAAATGATTCTTGAATATTTTGAATATGCCTACATTATCATTGGTTATGGAAAACAGCAAAACTCCACCTTCAAAGTGCCTAAGGAGTTACACATAATCCTTTAAAAAATAATAGCCTACTTGTTGGGTATGGTAGTGCACTCAGAAGGCTGAGGTAGGAGAATATTTCCATGCAAGTTTGAGGTCAGCCTGATGTATTGCTCAGTGAAACCCTGTCTCAAAAAGATAAAAATAAGAACAATAATAATTGCTAGAAGCGGATCACAAATCATCTTGAAACTCTCTGAGCTTCTCCTTCCCAAGATGGTTTCCTAGGTCTCCCTCATATGTTCTGGTGGACTCTGAAACAGCCAAATCTCCTATAAAACAGTGAAGGAAATAGAAGCTCAGTCATCAGAATAAAGAAATAACTCCTTTCTACCGAGTCTCATTAATTATCATGTAAGTAAATGCCTTGGAATACTTGGAATTCGGTTCCTAAAATGTATTAGTTAGCAAAGCATTTCCCTACCGGTCTATTTCCCAGATGACACGACTCATACAACCTTCTGCGAAATCTTTTCTGTAAGTCTCCACAAAGGCTTCCATCTAAATGCAGTGGTAGAATTTACAGCGCTAAAAATTAGAGTATGCATGCACATTGAGACCGTAATGCTAGGTGAAATAAGCCACACACAGAGCTTAAATACTTCACAGCTTCTCTTACGCGAAAAGCCAAAGTTCTAAACAAAGAGCAGAATAACAGAGACAATAAGGAAAGCTAAGGTAGGTTTTTTTTTTTTTTTCCCTCAAGGGCTGGAGAGGGGCTGAGAAAAGAGTGAAAGGTGAAGAAAAAGGAATGACTGTGTGTTATGCACATGTACAACTTCACACAGGAATAGAATAAACACTATTTATGGCAAACCATTTACTGCAAGAATAAAAAAGTGTGTTGTTTCCATAATAATAAGCTTGTGCTTTTCCTCTATCTTATATTCTTTTATATTATTCTCCTTTCGAATGATTCTATATTTCCACAGAGACTTACTATGATTTTTTAAAAAATGTATTATTTGATGGTTTCTAAGTACAGAAGCCTAAAAGTACAACACGTAATAACATGCTTCACATACAAAGATGATAAGCAATTAGACACAGGTTAGAAATAGGGGTCACAAATTCATAAGACCGTGGCAGAAATTGAGATCCCTGATAATACTCATTGATGTCTTCTGTGTGTTCAAAACTTTGCTACTTTCTTATGCCACTTTTGCCAGTGATTTAAATTTCTCTCATGATTGCTATCAACATTCAATCAGTCTTTCATGTTGTGAATGGTGAAGAACACTCTTTTTCCCTCAAAAATCCTAGTTGATCTCTCTCTTCCTCAATGCTTCATCCATATCAACCTTTTTTTTCTCACTGGTTACATTTTTTTATATGTCTTTACCAGTTCCTTTTGTCATCACTTTTCTCTTCTCAGGGCACAGGATAAAACAAATAATATAAAAAAACCTTCTACCATAATCTCTCTCTCTGTCTCTGTCTCTGTCTCTGTCGCTGTCTCTGTCTCTGTCTCTGTCTCTGTCTCTCTCTCTCTTTCTCTCTCTCGATGTATTTGTTACAGAATCTTACTGTGCAGCTTGGACTCAAAGGGATACTCCTGTTTTCAGCCTCCTCAGTGCTGGAATTACAGGAATATGCCACCTCACCTGGAATTGGTGGTGGGCTCAGTGCACTTGAGGGCAGGGCCTGTGCACTTTGTGGTATAGAGGATTGAACCCTGGCCCCTGTGCACTTGCCTAACCAGGAGCTTAGTCCACTTAGCTATCTCGCTACCCCCATAACTTCTCTTTTAATAAATAGGGTGCAAAATTTTCATGTTACATGAATGAGTGTTCTCATGTAAGCGTAGACCAGTGGTTCTAAACCTTCCTAATGAGGTGACCCCACAATACAGTTCCTCATATTGCAGTGACCCCAAACTAAAAAATAATTTTGGTGGCTACTTCCAAACTGTGGTTTTGCTACAGTTATGATTTTGAATGTAAATACCTAATATGCATTATGTATTCTCATTGCTACAAATCAAACATAATTTAAACACAGTGATTAATCACAAAAACAATATTTAATTATATGTTGAGAAATATTTATTATTAATTCCAATAAATAACATTTCACCATGGCATAGCATGGCTTTAAATATGTATTTTCCGATGGCTTTAGGTGACCCCTGTGTTTTGGTCATTCCATCCCCACCGGGGTCGCGACCCACAGGTTGAGAACAGCTGGCCTAGACTGCAATTCATACCACTTCCAAAATGTAGATAAATTATTTAATTGTGGAGCATATCTTCTCAAAAACAACCACTGTGTATTAAGGTTTTCACTCAATATATTTTACTTAATGGTTAGAATGTATCAGGCATTATTACAAATCCTAAGGATAAAACAGTAAATAAAATAGATGGGTTTCTGACTTCATGGAACAAGAAAGAGTGAAGTCAGAAAGGGACTATTGGAATGCCACAGAGACTTAAGATCATTATAGTAATAGACTAAATTCTAGACTTCTAGCCGCTTACATCACAGAGACTAAACTCCACAGAATAGTGTCTTATTTGAATCTAAGTATATATGCGAATACCAGAGCCTCTTGATCCTACCATGACTCTGTACCTCAAAGACAAAGTCTCAAAGACTGAATAGATCCTTATTAATTTTAAGATCTACCCATTTAGACACATGGGGAAAGGTGAACCTGATCAAACACTGTTCATGGGATGATTTATATGATAGGAAGCATTTTGAGTATTCAAATTCAATCCGGTCTTCTAGATCAGTCCTCAAATTCACTTTCTATTACACATACATTTTTTGGTAAGATGAAACTCAGAAACAGCTGACTCAAATAAAAGAAGTTATATAGTGAGTTAGCTCAGTGGACTAAGCACCTGCTTAGGCAGGGGCCAGGACTTACTCCCAGATATCACAGGTATGCTGAGCTAGTCATGGAGAGCAGATATAGTAGTGCACACCTCTAATCCCAGTGCTGGGGAGGGTGAAAACAGGAGCATCACTATGAGTCCTAACTGTGTAGTGAGATCTTGTACCAAATACATAAAAAAAAAAAAAATTAGTTACAGAGTATCTATGAAACTAGGAACTATAGTACTGATACTTATAAAAAGTTCAGCTCCCATGAAAGCTGAGGCAAAACAATTTCAGGTTCAAGCCCTGGTGTCTAGCAATATAGACAGATCTTGCCTTAGGGCAGAAATTTGAGTAGAAATGTAGCTGAGGGGTAGGTGGGGTGATCTTCTAGCAAGCATAATTTCCCAAGTTCAATCCTTAGTCATATCTGCATATAACTCAGTGTATGCTGCACATTTATTGTCATGATTTGCCCCAAAGAATGAATTACTAATGGCTTTAATAAACTACAATATCATTTAGTATGAATTTAAAGCTTTTTTGACTATGTACTTGGTTAGTTTTATTAATCTTCTTTTGCTTTTCTCTTTATTGATAAAATGTGTCCATTCTTTCTAAACATACTGTAGTGGTTGATACAATGTGTCAACTTGGCTGAATGACTCAGCAGCCCGGTTCCCTGTGGTGGGAGCCCCACTCTGGGGTACAATTGGTTCTTCCCTGGAGTATCACCAGGGCCTGCCTAGGATATGATTGGATTTCTCCCTAGAATGGGATCAAGGGCCCGTCCTGGGGTATGATTGGTTCCACCCTAGGGCACAATGAGTCCACGTCAGAATGAGCACAAAAAGACTTTTAAAGGGCTGAAGGAGGAGTCAACACTTCACTTCGTCAGAGAAGCTTCGGTCTTCGCTCAGACTGGACTTCATCGTCTGGCTTGCAGTGCAGACTCTTCGGCCTCCAGCTTAGATCTCTCGCCTTCTGCCGCAGACTCTTCAGCCTCCATCTACAGACACTTCAGTCCTCCATTACGGACCTGTCAGCCGACAGAGACTTACATGGAGTGCTGCAGTGAAGTCCAGGCCTCGGGATTGAATTCTTAAGTCCGGAGTGTGCAGACGCCCTGTGCGTGCTTCCTTATCTGACTCTGTGGCTATTGTAAGCCAATCTTACAATTTCTTATAGATTGTATATTTGGTATTAATATCCATTCCTTATATTATATCTATTCTGTTCCTCTAGTAAAACCCTGACCAATACACATACTATATTCAGAGAATTACAGAATTACAGAATAAGGCTTATACTCATGAGTTCTTATTAAAAATACATTAAATATTACTTGTTCTCTGATACTTTTATTCTTATGATAATACTAGCGATTCTATTGTATGATGAGAATCTGTCAAGGTGACTGAATTAAATAGCCTTGGTCTACAACATGCTAAATCATTTGAAGCATTCATGTTTTTTTAAAAAAGAATCTTACAAAGAACAACTACTATAAGACACTACTGGTGATAAACACTTCAATTTTAACTTGTCAAAAACTAACCAAAGTCTGAAAGGAAATATGTGGTAGGAAACATCTGTACTTTCCTCAGACTTGCTGAAAGATGATGAGGATATATCTTTTGACAATAACTATCTACCCACCTAGATAAATAAATAAAATTATAAAAACCATGTAAATTTGTCAAATGGCCTTGTTGAATAAAGAAAGATTCATATTTTTAAAATAGGAGGTTTTTAATGGGTATGGGATACTCAAAAGCTTCAAATCATTCCATTCTTGGGCCAGCAAGTTAGCTTAACAGTCTAAAGTGCCTGTTTAGGCAAGCTTAGGCAGTGCAGAGACCATGGTTTGGTCCCTGGCACCACATGCCATGCCAACCCCACATGCCATGCTCAGGGTAAGCTGAGCTGGCCACAAAAACTAAATAAATGAATAAATGAATGAGTGAATGAATGAATAAATAAATAAATCCCCATATTTCAATTACAAAGAGATCTCTAAAGTATATTTATAGTAAGACTTTAAATCACTTTCTGAAAAGTTCTTTACTTTAAAATTAGAAAGCTGGGCATGGTGGCGCACCCCTGTAATCCCAGCACTCGGGAAGCTGAGGCAGGAGGGTTGATGCAAGTTCCAGACCAGCCTGGGCTACAAAAGTGAGCTCAAGGCCAGCCTGAACTGCATAACAAGACCCTGTCTCAAAAAGACAATAAATAAATAAATAAATAAATAGATAAATAAATAAATAAATAGAAAATCTTCATTTTTAAGGTAAATAGATCCTGAAAAATACTTTCATTGAAAGTTCAGTTATTTTTTGTGCGTACAATATAACACATATAAAGTTACATGTAATTACACTGTATTTCAATTAAAAGGTTTTAATTTTAAGCCAGTTTCTGCCGCAGTCAAATAAAAGTGCTAGAGCTTTTCATTTCCATACCACCACTTCTCAATGCCCTCTAAGTAGCCAGCTCTGCTCTATTGGTGTGGGAGCTATAAGGGTGGGGACAATTCATAGCCCCACCCCCGCCCCACCAGTGGTGGGGTAGATTGATTATATATGTGGTTTTTATAAGATAAATTAACCAGTCTTCTTTCTTAACTAATCAGCAAGTGTTACACACAGCTGTTACAAGTATGAGAATCCTTCTTATTAGAGGTGAGGCACTGTACTCATGGAGATATTGAAGAGGTGGTCTCTTAGGGCAGGCTTGCTTCATAAAGCAACTCCTTGGTATGTCTCAGGTAAAGATATAACCGATTCTTGATGATAAACATTAATATTTTCAAGTCTGGTGCATTCACTAAAACTTCAGTAATCTCTGTCTTTGCTGTCATCACTAAGCAGGAAGTCCATTTCAGTGGGTGTGTGAAGCTAGTGAATGAGGATGATCAAGCTCTCCTCTGACTCTTATTTCCTCTTCTCTCTGTAGTTTACACATTTGCAAGAAGAGAATGGAATTAGCCTAATTAAAAGATCTTCCAGCAGAGGAAGTGTGGGAAGGGAAGCAGAACATTGATAGGGACATTTGATTCCTTCTCTGTGACGCTCTCATAGATTTTGTCTTCCAAGTGGGAACAGCTGGTCCTTTAACCTAAAACTACCCACTTGTTCTTCTACTCTCCTGAGAGCACTCCGCTTTATTCCTCTCAAAGTGGTCCTATGACAAAGATCACTTACTGGGTTAGTGTTTGGAGTCAGTTAGTATGTGCAGTATTTGGAGCTATGACGATTGGAATAGATAGTGACAAGAGGAATCAGTATGTAGAGAGGTCAAATATAACACCTGAAAATATGTATTTTGCTTTGCATCTCTCCTACTTACATGATAAATCACAATGACTTATCCTGGACATGAAACTCCTAGGTCTTCAGATGGCAGATTCTAACAATTATTTGTATTGCACCACAAGATTATATACAGAAAATATTTGATGAATCAAATAATGATTAAATTTGATATATGCAAAAATCAATCTTACTTGTGTTCCTAGATAGCTAGTTTATTTTTTAGCAATTGTGCACATTTCTTTTCTTTTGAGTTGATGATAATGCTTAAACGAGTCACAAAATTATATAAGTAGCTTATCTTATTTAATTGGAAATAATAATTATAAAATATTAACATTATAATACAAATATTTTTGAAAGACTTCACTTACTTAATGTCTAAACTGAACTTAAATGACTTGACCGGTCTTTTCTAGTTAGAAAAAAATTCTAGAAAAATTCTTCAAGTGAATATAACACTAATTAGTGAAAGAGTCCTTCTGATATAATACTGCTGTTGCCTTAATGATAAATTGCAAGTTTGGTTTTTTTTTTTTTTTTTTTTTTTTTTTTTTTTTTTTTTTTTTTTTTTTTTTTTTTTTTTTTTTTTTTTTTGCTCCTCTTGTGTGTCCTGTGATTCACCAAAACTGAAATTAAGTAGCAAGGAAAAATGAAATTTAAAAGACTAGTTATTTTGTTTTACCTAAATATTAAAATTTCTACCATTAACTCTTAATTTGTTTACATTCATTTATATCTCTTTTATAAATCATTCAACGAAATTATTTTTTCTACCAGATTAGCTTGTTTAGTATCTAATACCTTCTTCTTCCCACTTATGATGGCTTAATTCTTAATCCTTCTAATCAATCCTGAGGAGGTTTTAGTGATGGCAAGTTGACTCCAAGAAAGAAAAGCCTGCCAAAGAAATATCTCAGCAGCACAGTGCCTGCATGGCAAGTGCAAGGTCCTGAGTTCAGTTCCCAGTGCTGAAAAGAAAAAAAGAAAAGAAAAGAAAACCAAATATGCTGAGAATACTGTTTCAATCTGAAATGCTCAGAGTAGATGAAGAGCTTTAACTCTCTCAAAGAGGACAGAATTTCAGCCAAGAAAAGTTAAATATTTAATTGTAATATAATAATAAAAAGAAGCAGAAATTCAACTTTAGTAATATTCATTTCAGCATACTTAAAAATCTCCATATGTCACAACACCAAAATTATGAAATATTTTAAACTGTGCTATACTAAATTTTTGATATCTGAGAAATAGCTTTCATTTACAGCCTGTTTCCATTGAGAAATGTAGGTTTTTATCAGGAATGTGTGTTTAACGTCTGTCATCAAATATATAGTTATAATTATATTCGTATACAGTGGTACCTTATTCATGAACTTAGTTTGTTCTCTGCATTTGGAAAAGATGACCACAATGGTGTTTGTGTGCAAAAGATAGCCATGGTCATGTGTGTCACCTGATGTAGGGTTTGCAACCAAAATTAAAATGTCATTAAATACTTTTGTTTGCAAGCCAATCTGTTCACAAATGAAAGCATTTGTGAGCTAAGGTACTATTTATCTCTATTGAACCAAACATTTCCTGAATAGCTCAATTGTCAAGAGTTTTTACACTCATAAATTGTTTGTGTGTGTGTGTGAAATTATTACAATAAAGATACTTATGTCCTCAAAACCATGATTTCCTATGATACCTTTTCATACAGATTTTGAAAAAAAAAAAAAAACAGTTCTTCTATGGTTTACACCTGCAATATTCCCTCAAAATGTCATGCATTTGGAAGCGATACTTTTGGAGATTGGTGGCATCAAAGAGCATTGCACTGATCCATTTATGAGCTCATATTTCTAGAGTTCTCCTGCTACAAGACTGAAGTTTGGTTCCATCTTGAGCACAGAAATAAGATAATTTGAATCAACTAAAATGTAAATTCCAAGAGCCAGCCAAATAGCTCAGTGGATTAAAGAACCTGTAAGCAGGTGCAGGGACCAGGGGTTAGATCCCTGGGCCTGCAGTGCCAGTCTTGCCCAGGCCTGCTGAGATGGCAATTGAGACTGGGCATGGTGGTGCACACTTGTAATCTCATCTCTTGGGAGGCTGTAAACAGGTGAATCACTATGAGTTCAATCTAGTAGTGAAACTCTGAACAACCTGTAGATCTTTCCCTGAAAAAAATAAACAAAAATAACAATAAAGGTAAAATTACAGTTTTCACTTGTGTGAGGTGGGTTCTACTTGAGTAGCAACACGTGACTACTATCTCCTGTACTGAGCACTGCAGCTCTAAACTCAGAAGTATAGTTCCTCTTTGTCTCATTTCATCCACAGACAGGGTATATGTCCTTTTTATTTTTATTTTTTAATGTCTTTTTAAAAAATGTCTTTCCTGTCTTCCACAGGGAAGACAAGATGACTTTACAAGTGTGGACAGATACTCCTCCACTCTTCACTCAGGACAAGAGCAAACAAATACTGCCACATGCTTTCCTAGGAATGGGCGCTAGGGACTGATATGCTAAATAAGTATCAATCACCTTGAAAGAACCTGAGTCACTAGCCCAAGCCCAATAGGAAGAGACCTTGTTCAGTATTCTTGAACTCTTGCTGCATGATTCACATCCCCATTTGGTACTGGATTTAATCAACTTTGCCTGGACAATGGTGCCTACAATCTCATTGGTTGACCATAGTTTTGTCCCACTTCATGTCCACCTAAGGGAGTTCTCATGTTTTCCACGACCTTAACCCCACTTCACCACATGGATTTCCTCTATAAAGGTCCCTGGAAGGGACAGCTTCCTGAGGACCACCCACTTGGGAACCCCTCCTGTCCCTCTTTCAGACAAGAACTTTCTTTCCCTCAATCAATATATTCTGCTCATTCAAAACAAAAAAAGGAAGTGTATGCTGTCAAAGGCAGCCTTGGAATTACATAGAGAACAAGGGAAAGAATGGAAAACTTATAAGATAACCAGCTCCTAAATATCCAGTGATGACTCTTTTAAAATCTACTTACTGAAATACACAGCCCTTCCCAGTTACACTGACACTCTGATTGAGAATTTTGTTGGAATTTGAAGCAAATTTCAAATCCCTTAAAAAATTCTGATGTGAGCATACAGAAAACTCTTCAACAATTTGTGGATTCGATCTAGTCTGATTTACTTTATAATGACAAAACCTATCCCCAAAATATAATTCACTTATCTAAAAACCTTACTTAAAACAAAGGCTAATTTCAAACCTGAAAAGAGAAGGTAATGCATTTTTTTTTTATTTCATCAAATACGAGTCTGATGCAATACAATATTGAATGGATTACCTGCAAAAACAAGTCAATCATTTTAATTTACATTAATTTAAGTTTGAAACACAAAACTACTGTCTTACATCAGTACTTCAATATATTCTTAATATGAAGTATAGATTCTAGTGGGCAAAAGCTTAAAAATTAAATGTAACATGCGAAAATAACTTTAATATCAATAAGAAGGAAACAGTGCTTGGTTAGAGGATGAGAGAAAGCTTCAGGCACCACCCTGGTTGGGGGCTGTTGCCATGGCAATATGCAGATGTGAGAACCTGAGCACCTTCCTATTATTGCTTAGGGGTCCATATCGGGCTTTCTCTGGTTCATCTTATGATAGAAGAGGCACAGAGAAAAGTTCGGGAAGCTGTCAGTTACTAAGCAAATTCTAGCCACTGGTTACCTTATTAGATTGTTACCAGGGTTATTTGGATAGACTTCAGACTTCTTTTGTAGGGAGCAGAGTGTTTTCTCTGGGCTGGTAACTGTAAATAGTAAGTTGATTTTCTGGGTTTGTTGCTGAAAATTGTGTATCAGAATTTTATTTAATATTGTGGTCTTCCCACACCTTATCTGTACTCTTGGCACCTTCATTTCAGTGAATAATAAGTCACTGTAATACTGTCAGTAATGAATGAACTGGGAAGTTACTTTTTTAAAAATAATGCTGTTGTTTTAAAATAACGATTTTTTTTTTCTCTTAAGACAGTTACCTTTGGATTTATTCTGCTTTTATTCTTCAAACTTTACTCAAAAAGTGTATGGACTACTGAACATTTCTAGGTTTACTCCGAATTTTTTAAAAGCACAAAATACCCATTTGAATGTAATTTTCTCAAATCATCAGTTACTGTACAAAACCCTGAAAAGAATTGGAAAGTGAGACAAGTTGCTTGAATGGAAAGGCAATCAAATGCTTGGCTTAGAAATTGACTGAAAATTATATTTCAAAAATTCAATTCCTTATTTTCTTGTATCACACAGTATGAAATATAATCATAAATTCTGACTTTCCTTAAAAATACTGTATTATTTAATAATTTCAGTGGTATAACTCTTGAGGGTCCAAAAATAGCTACAGACTATTTGAAATCTCAGTATAACATGGACTTCCATTTTTTTGTTTTCTTGTTTATGGCAGCATCATTCTAGCATTTGCTTCTCATCTTCCACATCCTGCTTTCCTGTGTCTCCCTGGGTCTCTGTAAATTTCCACTTACCAGGATATAAAAGGTCATCTGATTAGAAGCCATCCTAGTCTGTGTCCATTCTGCTGTGAATATATTTGTCAATATCCTGTTTCAAAACCACATGCAGATATAGGAGTCAGGGTTTCACTGTGTTTGCACATTTCCACCCACAGATTTTTCTGTCTTTGTATCTGCTAACATTACGTATCGTATACAGAGCCCTTTTATCTTAATGCTTTCATCTAGACCCACTTTCTGGGAGAGCAATAAATTCTGAGGGCTGCCACAGGCACCTTGATGCTTTGGATCTGGACCACCTCTCTGGCTCTGGCTCTGGCTCTGTTGGGAAGTGATGGAAACGGAGGTGGAGCCCTGTGGAAAGACATGACATTCGAGTTTGGGGTGTCCGTCCACAGAGTATTCCTCACCAGGAATTCTCCTTTCTCCACAGCTCAATATAGCACAGCCAAGTGATTGTACACTGACAGCATGAGACCAAAACCAAATCCTTTCTTTTTCAAGTTGATTTGTTTTGAGTATTTTGTCACAGCAATAGAAAGATGAACAACACTGCTACCTACAGCATTCATTGTTAGATGTCCCAAACTCCAGACATGTTTAAAACTACATCGCATGTGTTATTTTATTTAATCTTTACACATTCTATCTGTTATTACTTTTTTCTTACATGAAAGGTGACAGCCTGGCTCTAAGTCAAGCAAAATCAACACTATTCTTCAGTTACAGAATTGTCTTCACTCACTTTTGTCAGATATCATTGAAAAACAGTGCTGCTGAAGGTGGCATCAAAAATAATGAACTGAAGTCTCCAAGTGAGTTTTGCCTCCCATTTAATAGCAAGAAAACATAAAAATGGCTATGTAAGCTCTTATGTATGGTTAATTAAATCTCAGCTCTTACCCACAGAAGAACTTTAACAACACATGTTATGAAAAGTTCATTTAAGGCAAAAGCAACAATATCCAAGGAAAAGCAGCAGAGATAAGACAATATTCTACTCAGATTTAAGTGAAAACATCCTTAAAAAAATTGTCTCAATGCAATACATGGTCATATGAAATTTTGTGTGTCTGACTATTATTCTTATTACAGTATAATAGCCTAGCGGTCTAGACTAAGTCTAATAGTCTAGACTAGCCTAATATTAATACATCGAACTCATAGAGGAATACTACAATTTTTATCTTGACCAATTTTACAGGCTTATATCTGGCAATCTGTGTAATAAAACTGAAGAAAACAATGTGCAATATAATAAACTATAGTCTAATTCCTATAAGCATGGATTTTTACGTTGTTATCATTTCTAAAGTCTTATGTATTATTTTCCGTTCCATTTTTTTTAAAGCTAAACTGTATCTTTTTAAAATTTAATTCATTATTTTTTTATTTAACAATGGTTATATTACATATTTTCATCATCAGATCAGTTCAGATTAATAGATATTGGTGTACAAGATTGATCAAACAGTTAAACATTAACGCTTTCAATAAACATTATTTTTCTTTCTTTTTTTAACAGTTGACACATTGTATATTGTCCTCACAACAGTTATACAGAGCACAGTTTGTGGGCATGACCCACCTTCCTATTGATGTTGCTAAGAAAAGAAAAAAAAATCTTCTCTTTGAATTAAGAGGAAGCAGATACACACACAGTCTAATGTTCCACAGTTACAGTGGGCCACCAGTTAAACTTGCAATGTTGGAGGCTATTGATCCAAGCCTCCTACAGCTCATCTCATCAATCTAGCTCTGAGTTTCATGCCTCGTAATTAAGCTTTTTGCTGGGTGATCAAGGGCAAGTCAAAGCAAGACCTGTACAACAAAACATTCATCTTTTGTGCTTTACAAGGTCAAATCCCCTCAGGATTAACTTTGGGACCATATAAAGTACTTTGTAGAGCTGTTGTCAGTGTCAACCTTCAGGATGAGTCACGGCCATTGCTTGGCCAGTTTGCTTTCTGTGAAAGCCTGAGAGAATGTTTTTCTCTGGGTGACTCTCCTTAGATGCACTATAGTTCATTTATCCCTTTCCTCTGAGGTCCCATAATCTCCTTGACCAGAAAATTTGAGACACCTCTGAGTTATAGGATATTACAGCACAGGTTCTCTTATGTCCTGAGTCCTTACTGCCCTTGAAGGGCTAGGGCCAAAATATTGACTATCCTCATAGCCCTTCTTTTTCTCCGATTTTTGGTCTGTTAACTTACATTCTCAACCCTCCAGCAGAAAAGCTTCGTGATACTACTCCTCCATAACATAGGTAATTCAGCTTATCATCACTGGCTTTCTGAATATCAAACATCTTTGACTTAGCTTGGAATTGATATTTTCTGACAATCATTGATATTCTAATAACTCTCCATAGAATGTGATATAAGCAATTACACAATTTTTACACAGATATTTGGAAGTTCAAGGAAACACAACATATAGCCTGTGAAGCCTACAGTACTTAGCCCAGTTTCTTACTTTCAACTGATACTCCAGACTGGCTTTAGCTCAGAGCTTCCTTCGATCGATCCTTCTTAATCATCTGGTTTGGTGGCTTCCGTTCTGTTTAAAATAAAAAAAGGATGGAAACTTCATACTGAAGATGTGTTAAGAATTCAAGGAAAACTTGCCACAGATTTGAATTTCTTAAGGAAAGAACATACAATTTTCAGAGAACTGGAAAAATTGGGCAGTACTGTGTGACAAGAAAGCACAACTTAGTAAGGAAGAAAACAAATCAATGAAGGGCTTCATAATGCGAAAAGTAGAACCACTATTACAGTGTCAGCATATTTTAGCAAGACAGTTAATTGGATTTACTGTTGTATTGATTATCACACAAAGATTTGACCAGTAATAGTTTCATTAATACTGTTTAAAAGTTTTAAAAGATAAACTTTGAGACTGAAATGTATTGACTTTCATACATTCCTACACATATTTTAGAGAAGGACATTATAATTCCAGGTCTTGTAAAAACCCATGTAAGAAAATTTTGCTAGTGCTTATCAATGGTGATAATGCATTTGAATGTTTCTAGTATGTATAAATATGAAATATAAAGCTACCATTGCATTTGAAAGTTATATGATAGCTAACTTTATAGTGCTTATGTTAGCTGCTCTCATAAAATGAATAAGAAAAGAAAACAGGAAAAGATATGTCATGTACATTACTAATAATGAAGAGGGAAAAGAACACAAAAGATAAAAAACAGAAAAAAAGCATCTATGCCTGCACACACACACACACACACATACACACACACACACACACACATGCACACAAGGATACGTCAAGTAATTCTAAGAAAATTGTCCCATGCAGAGAAAAAAATGAAGAAAAAGTTTACCTTAATTGCAGGAACCCAAATAGGATGATTGTGGAAACTACTTTCTCAAAATAATCACATTTTCTATTTGTATGTCTTTCTCTATAGATATGTGACTCTATATCTATACTGATAAATATACATATATTTTCCCCTTCATTCATTTCTCCTTCTCCCTGTCCAGTTCTTCTTCCTTTTGAGTAGTTCCATCTCTTTTCACAATATCTATTGTCCATTTTGGATTCTATTTATTCTTTTTTTATTTTTTATTCCTTTTAACACAGAAAAAGATAAACTAGAAATCAAACAGTTTTAAAACAGGTTGGTAGGTAAGTTACAATAACTAATACATTGTATATTGTTGTCTTCATGGTAATTATTCATAGAACAGGGTGCAGACATGATATTGTGTCTAAACAATATTAGTACAAACCTTTCTTCGCAATGAACTAAGAGAAAGTAGCTGTATATCTATCCTATCTTGTATATACATACATATATATATATATATATATATATATATATATATACATACATACATTATTTCTTTCCACAACAAAATGGTCCTTTATTTATACTTTTATAAAGCTAGTAACATGTGACACAAGGTTAACTAGCAATTAATAGTTGAGCTCATCCAGACAGAATGTTTATTTCAGGATTGAGGTGGCTTGCTTACTTTAGGCACTTATACACACATGAATATTAAGATTATTGTACTACTAATTTTTATTAGATCATCAAAAAGAGTGATTTATATTTATATTGTTTGATCAATTTTTCATGTATATATCAAGTAATCTGAGAAACTACTTTGTGGATAACAATATTATATGAGCCATTGTTAATCTCTTACTGTCTTGTTTTGTAATGCTTTAACATTGTGTCTACTGTTATTTTCACTTTAAAATAAAATAAGGAAAATTAAGAAAACACATTTTAATACTGTTCAACTAAAAATAAGAATATTCATCAACAAGTAAATATATAATGTGGACTATATCTTATGAGGAAATAGCACTAAAGAATAAGAAAATGAACATATGGATGAAAGTCAAATATATTTTGTAAAGAAAAACAGGCCAAACACAATGCTCTCTTGTGTTTATGTAAAATTCTGTCAATTGAAAAATAATCTGTAGTAATAAGATCAATGATTTCGTGTAATGATGACAAGGGAATAGAGCCAGGAATGGAATACAAAAGACATAGGATACCTTGGAGAAGGTGAAAATATTGACTCTCTCGACAGTGATGGTGATTTTAAATAAACAACAAAATGTTAGTCCGGATATGTGAATTTGTATTTAAAAAACCAACCTCTGTTAGAATGAAGGCATTTTAAATATGTTCTTTGTAAACCTGAAAAAGGGCACAGCAGAGGAGATAATCCTCCAGAGTAGAGATGGGACCCGGGCTGAATCTGGAAGCATGTCATGAGTCCTACATCTCAATCAGGGATCAATATAGTCTCCTTTTGTTCCTAATCCTCTTGGTCTACATGTTCTGTGGCTTGTACCAGAGAGAACTCTAAGTACAATACAAATGTTGTCAGCCTGTATGCACTGGAGAAAATATACAAAATTGGTTTTGCTAAACCTGCATAATAAAAAAGTATAAAATCTATTACAATAGTGATAGCAATTTATCATTTATTGATGGAAACTATTTGGCCAAAGTCAATAGTTCTCTTACAGGGCCTATTTATTCTTTGAGATTCCTTTATTTTCTGGTAGAATTTAATCAGCATTTGGGACTAGGCATGGGCCTTGTGATCTGTATCTACTTATTCTTAGAATAAAAAGACTTATGTTTAAGCAGGTTTGGATTTTAATGGACCAGGTGTGTGTGTGTGTGTGTGTGTGTGTGTGTGTGTTTCCATATATATTTAATTTGTACATATATATAAATATATGCATATAAAATGTTTGATATATATTTACATGGTGTTGTTTGAATGATAACAGCTTTCAGTATTTTCTTGTTATGAGGTAAATAAATATCTCTAATATTCAAATGTATGTTTTGAATTAAGCCTATATTAGTTCCTCCTTTTCACCTCCTTAAGAGTATTTTGTTGCTTTATATAGTGAGGGTTTGCTTTTTCTTCATTTAACTCTATGCCGCCCCCCTTTTTTTGGTATTTTAGGGAAGGACCTACAGAGTGTGCAGGATCTCTCTAATAGATCAGACTCATAGTGATCCACCTGTTTACAGCCTCCCAAGAATTGGGATTACAGGCACTCACTACCACACCCAGTCTCAACTGCTGTCTCAGTGCACCCGTGGGGATGAGACCTGCATGGCAGTCCCAGGAATCCAATGCCTGGCCTCTGTGCCCGCTTACAGGCACTTTAATCCACTGAGCTATTTGGCCAGCCCTATACCTCCTTTTTTCTAAAATCTCTAGCAACGTAAGAATCAATTTACATGTATGCTATATTAATCTATTAGTTTGCTAAAGCTGATTTAATAAAATAGCAGAGATAAGATATCTTAAGAAACAGAAATTTAGGGTTGGGGAGATAACTCAGTGACACAGTGCCTGCCTAACAACCATGAGGTCATGAGTTCAGTTCTTGGTGTCAAAAATTGAAACAAACCCAGAAATGCATTTCTTTTCTAAAAGTTGTTGAGCCTGCAAGTCTAAGTTCCATCTGTCTCTTTTTGGTAGATAGCCATCTTCTTGCTGTACTTTCATAGTGCCTCTTCTCTCTGTGCTGATTGTATCTCAATGTGTTTTAATCTTTTTTTATCTCTCTCTTCTTTTCCTACTGACTCCAAGGATTGAACTCAAAACTTTGCATATGCTGGGCAAATGCTCTAACAATACACTATATCTACCTAATTTCTTTTTAGACCATATTCATATGCTCTAAGGTTCAGTCTAAAGTCTTCAATTTAATTTTAATTTAAACTACATCTTTAAAATTTCTAGTTCCAAATATTGTTGTGTTCTGCAAGATGAAAGGGAAAGGCTTCAAATTTTAGAATTGCACAAGCCATAAATCATGGTTAGGACTCTTTCTTAATTCTTATTTCAAAAATGAAAACTCTGGGCAAATGAACCTCAGACATCAACATAATGAACCATGAACTTAGTACTTTAGACATTCTCTTACTGCCAGACTTGCTTACTTGGGTGCTTGATAACTAAATTATCATTAGTAAACTTATGTCAATTCAAAAAGACTGAATCAATATAGCTCATAATTCATACCCCACTAAACACATCAAAATCTATTAACTGGACCACATAATAAATATTTACTCTAACATTTTGTCAGCTTATCATTTATCAACCAAATAAGTTCAAATATTTCTCCATAGAATTTTTTCTAATTTTTGTGCCTTTTCATTCAAATATTTAACGTGTGAATGTCTAATATGTACACATTCTTTATTCCCATCCTTCTCCTTTTGTGTGATTTTGTCTTTTTCCATCTCATGCATAATCAGGCACATGTCTAATATGTACACATTCTTTATTCCCGTCCTTCTCCTTTTGTGTGATTTTGTCTTTTTCCATCTCATGCATAATCAGGACATTATTTTACGTAATAGTTGTTGGAGCTTTACTTATTTTTTTTCTTTGCAGTATACAAAATACAACTCCTCTGAAACTTCCTTTTGGAGTTCCCTTTGCTGATAATCTTTCTACAGGCCTATAATTTCCACAGTTTGCCTCAAGTGAAAAATACACCCTCGGCTCTTACTTGCGTGTGCAGATAAAAAAAAAAAAAAATCCCTTATTAGGCTTTGACCTTTTCAGCCGGTGAGAAAGCTTAGCAACTACTGGAGAATCGTGACACAAGAGCCTGCAGATGCTCACCCTCCCCCTAAAGCTGCCCTCAACCAAACGCTGACCACATTCATTCACCTCATGGCAGCCTATCATTTACATGGCTGCCATATGCAGAGCTCTTCTGAAGCCAAATCATCAGAGGCACTCAAAGGACATTCCTAGCATGAATTCAAACACTGATTTCTTTGTAAAATATCTTTACACCTTAGAAAAACAACAGGAGGAAAAAAAAAAAAAAGCAAAGGATGAATGGGCATAAAATAACTGCCAGAAGTCATTTGGTTTAGAATTTAAATTTATGATTTAGATGGAAAACCCAGCCTTGATTCACATATTCCTCTGTCATTCAGTGAGGAAGCAATTTCCATGACTCCACTTCCTGAAAGGAGGAACCAATACTCTGATGACTCTGCCTCTTGCAGTTATGATGCATGTTGTGGTGATGGTCCAGAGCCTGCTGACTGGAAAATATCATAAATCTGGTGTGCATTTCCTATATCAGTCAAAGTGATTATTATGTTATTAATTCTCCCACCACTTAAGAACTGCAGCTATTATAGCCAGAAGGCACTATATTTTAACTTAAGACAAATGCGTGATTTAATTTGGAGACATAGCTCTGAAGATGTATCAATAAATAGATAATAAGTCAGTTGATAAGGACTGAAATGTATGACTTCTATTTGTTGGTTTTCTTATCTGTATAATATACTCAGTCTATTTTTCCCAATCTATTTTTTATGGCTCCTCAAATTTTCACAAAATACTTTAGAGCAGATGGTTAATAGTTTATATAAAAACCATAAGTGAAATAATCAATTAAGCAGAAACTTTTACCTGTATAAAAGTTTTTTAGTCATATTCTTCATTTTTTCTTAATTTAATTTTTTCAAGTGGCAAGATAAATTAAATCAAAAGAACTGAAACAAAATACTTGAAAGGAAAAAAAAAAAAAGCTTAGTCTTAAGAGCTCAAGATACTCAAATATCTACTATTTCCAGAGCTTTGTTAACAGTTTTTAACCATACCCTTTGCATTCACAAAAAGGATGCTACAGTAAAAATATATTGTCCTGAATGTACACAGCTGGAACTCAGAGTGGTCCTCTTGTTTTCAGCCTTCCTAGCACTGGGATAATAGGCATGAAGCACCCTGTCCAGACTCCATGGCTGGTTCAGCTCATGAGGGTGTGGACAATGTGGCATGCAGTGCCAGGGATCGAACCCTAGTCTCTGCACTTACCTAAGCACTGAGCTATCTAGCTTGTCCTTTGAATGTTTTATAAGAGAAAAAAAATAAATCTCTTTCTACATTTGGTTTATGACTGAGGTAGTAAGTTTTATATTACATGTGACTCTTCAGAAATGATGACCCAAAGAAAGAGAAAAAGCATGTCTTCTGCATGGTTTTGCAAACATATAATTGGAAAACCTGAATGTGATCTAATGGTGATCAACTGGAGGAAAGTTAGGAATGTCTACTTTTGCAGATACTTTTTGCATCTCTTTGTTTGAGTATCAGTGTGTTCCTGACCACAGGTCTCTGGTGGAAATTTGTGAATTGGAATAAAGGCTTCTTAACCTATTTCTAAGGGAGGTCAGGAAATTATCTTATGACCTGCTTTAAATGAGGAAGCTGTGAGAAAATGAGTCATCTTTCTGATTCAACCTTTTCTTCAAATGTTAGTGCATTATATTTCAGAATACAATGTCCAAAATCAAATTGTTGTCCCAAATTGCAAGTCAGGGACAGCTTGTAAGAATATATGGCTCAAGAAAGGACACTGCTGAATTTGAGTGTCATTTTATTGACTTTGGTTGTGTCAGTGAGCGTCAATTACATGCTCCCGGGACAGCCACTCATTATTTAGCAAGAGTGGCAAGAATCTAAACTTTATATTTGTTCTACTTTATTACCAGGGTTTATTCCTAAACTTCTAGTGGGTGCCTGAAATTATAGATAATACTGAATCTTATATATTACATTTTTACTTACAAAGCACATTCATGTACAGATTCAGTCCCTTTTTTATATTCTATAAGAAATTTTCAGGTATTGTAACAGCAGCTTTTGCAGTTTGAATAGAATAATAAGACGGATAAGTATTTCTTTTTCTTTATTCACACATTGCACATACAGAATATACATTTGTACATAGATCTTCCAGTACAGTTTTCCTTATTGTGTTAAAACGTTCCCCTTTCAAAGTAAAAGAGATAATCCATGACTTTTCTTTTGCTTAATCGATTGATTGCCCTCATCATTTCTTTTGTGTTTTGTGGTTATTGTTCAGTGAAAGAGGGTTACTTGCTCACAAGTATGTTACTATTATGTTACTATTACTTGATAACTGAACAAAGTAACTACTAAGTGTACATTAAATAAAGAAATAGTCCACCTTCCAGGTGGCATGTACCATGAGGGCATAACAGGTCCTGATGCTACTCTGATTGGCATGCAATTTAAAATCTAGGAATTCCTCATTTCTATTTTTCTCACTTGGTATTTGATGGCTATTCACATCACTAAATAAAAAGCACAGAGTAATAGAAGGGAGTTACCTATGTGTCTACTCGGTTGTTTGTAATATGGTAAGTATGATTAATAATGGCATTGCTCACCACAAATGTATACTTTGTGAATACTGCAAGTTGGACACTTGATATGAGTTTATAATAGACTAAAATGTTTCCCTTTAAATTCTAGTGTCATGTTTTCAGTAATAATAGACAGCAGGAAAAAATCAGAAAATAAGTCCTAAAGAAGGACTAAAGAATTTATTAGTGCCAACTGGAAATGTTAGCAGATTTCTGTGATCTATCTACAAATCTCACATCTTCTTAGATTATCTAAACCGTTTAAATTTTCTTTAGGCCTAAATTTCTGCTGTGTATGTGTGTGTGTGTGTGTGTGTGTGTGTGTGTGTGTGTGTGTTGATATCGACGCCTTTTCGATTCAGAAAATGGAAGGCATCAGAAAAGAGCTTTACTAACCTTAGCACACCGAACAGTCTGTACTCACCAGCACGGGGGGCTGCCATGCCCCTCCCTACAGCTCTGAGCAGTGGAGCGGGGCAGCTAGGGAGGCCAGGCCTGTGCAGAAGGACAGTCTTTTTAAAAATATTATTTATTTATTTATTTATTTATTTATTTTGTGTATCGTAGGGAAGGTTCCACAGGGCTTTCAGAGTATCTCTAGTAGTTTGAACTCGCAGTGATCCGCCTGTTTACAGCCTCCCAAGGGTTGGGATTACAGGTGTGCACCACCATGCCCAGTCTCAGGTGCTGTATCAGTGCACCTCAGTGACTGAGTTGGTCCGGCAGGCCCGGGGATTAAACCCCCAACCCTGCACCTGCTTGCCGGCACTTTAATCTGCGAGCTATTTGGCCGGCTCTTCAGTCTTCTCCTGTCGTATGGCCAGCACTTCTCACCCTTCGACATGTTGTTCTGCTGCTTTGTCTCCTCTTCTCTCATTTCTCCCCTCTCTGCTGTACCATGCTTAACAGAATAAAGCCATGAACTTCTTAATTCATCTAATTTTCCTCGAGCTCCTAGCCTGGTTTTCTTAATCCATTCACATCAAAATTGCTCTGCAGTGTCACCTCCTTTGTGTTTCCTACTCTTACTCTCTCTTAACCCACTGTAATTAGGATTTCTTCAGCTCTTCACCCAGCTTGATGTATTTATGTGTATAATACTTCAAAGAAAGGAAAACTTAAGAGCCTATTGTGTGTCTCATTTCTGCAGAGATAGTGTAAAACTCAGAATCACATTTTTTTTTCTCAGTTTTATTCTAGGAGTAACATTTTAAATTCTTAAATCACACAGATTTTAAAGATATGAAGAATATCACAATTTCACTGTATAAAAATACACATCTTTTTCAACCATTCTTCAGATGATGGGCATTTTGGTTGCTTCTAAGATTTGAAATTTTCATACAATGGAATATTATTCAGCTATAAAGGCTGATAAACCAGAAGACTTCATAAATAACTGGATGTATCTTGAACATATACTCATAAGTGAAATAAACCAGACCTACATATGCAAATATCATAAGTCTTCCTAGTATAAGAACTCAAAAGAAGAAAAATAAACCAACAAACAAACAAATTTTCGGGGGTACCAGGAATCAAACTCAGGAATTTGTGTTTTCTGCATCTTTGATCCCTATAATTTTTTTTTTTTACAAGACTGACCTAAACACAAAATGCATTTGCAAGAGCTAAAAACAATTAAGATTTATTGAAAGTGTTGATGATTAATTATTTGACCAATCTTACATACCTATATCTATTAATCTAAACATATTTGATGATGAAAATATGTAATACAACTCCTATTAAATTTTTGTTCTTTTTCTGAAATTCTGTACTGTACATACTCTTGCTTGTTACTGTGTTTCTATCTTTGTTTCTGTTATTTTTATTCTTTAAAATAAGATTTAAAAAAAGAAAGACCAGACTGTGCCACAAAAGTGAGCTCAAGGTCAGCCTGAACTGCATAGTAAGAGCCTGTCTTAAAAAGACAAATATATATATATATATATATATATATATATATATATATATATCAAGTGATATTCTTATAATCAATTTCATCTTCATCTTTGTTCCATTCTGCAGATGATGTTTTTTTCTTCTTTTTTTTTTGGACAGCATCTACGGGGTCTCACTATAAATCAGACTCATAGTGATCCATCTGTGTCCAGCATGCCAAGCGCTGGGATTACAGGTGTGCACCACCATGCCTAGTCTCAATCTCTGTCTCAGCACACCCTTGGAGCAGGGCCTGCACAACATTCCAGGGATCAAATCCTGGCTGCTTCGTCTGTCTAAGCATTCAGTGATTTATGTCACATAAAAATTTTTGCTGTTTCCCTTTTTAAGCACATTGACCATATAGACACTGGCCTTTCAAATGGTGTAAGATTTCTTTATACTAATGACATTCTTATTTTAAAAAAAAAAAATCCTTTTTTATCATTATATGTTTAGAACAGACTCTTGTGTTGTTTTGTGTTTGTGCTGAAGGAAACGACGAGAAGACCCAATAAAGGTAGCTCAGAGGACTCACTGAGATCTGTCTCTCTCGAAGTGAGCCCCAAACACTAGAAGCATCTCCTTTTTATTTAGGTCACACAATAGAAGATTTACAGGGTGGAGAGCAGATCATCAACGTCCCAAGTAAGGGTGGAGACATCAATCAGGATTAAGCTGTCACACCTTTTTTAGATTCTAGTCTTCTAAGATCCTTAAGTAACAGATTACAAACCACCCTAAATTTTGTTTATTGTGTTTGCTTCTTTAAGATGCTAGTTTCTAATCTCTACAGACTCTACCAATTCTCACTACACAGATCAAGCTTGTAGGGATCCTTTCTGGTTTTCAGCCTCCCAAATGCTGAGATTATAGGCACACCACCATGGCCAGTCTCAATCACCATCTGACCATGCCCCAGGGGTGGGGCCAGCATGGCAGGCCAGGGATAGAACCACCATCCCCTGCTTCTGCTTAAGTAGGTGCTTTAATCTGCTGAGATATCTAGCCATCCCACTAATGACATTCTTATCCTACTCTTTGGAACTTCTGTTCCATAACCCAATCGAAGGCTACCCTAGAAAAAGTAGTCAAGGAATTGACTGGAATGCTGCCATAGAAAAATACATAATTTATCTCCCATAGTCTAACCTTGCTGTAGAGTATCTGTGGTGCAAGACCAAGGGAAAATCTTTTTCTTTGTGGTCCTCAGAGTGGTAGATTTGTCATATATTCAGAACAAAGATGATACTGCTACCTCATCTTTGTTGGCAGTTTGAGTCCTACATCTAAAATAATAATTTGGTAGAAAAGCACTGAGCAGAAAAAAGACTACAATAACTTTTGTGCCCTTATTCTGATTTAATAATTTCTTATTAATCTTCCTTGGGGTTGGAGAGATAGCTCAGAAAAGCAAGTATTTGTCTGACAAAGCATAGTCCTGAGTTAAATCCCTGGTTCTGACAAAAAGAAAAAAAAAAATCTTATTAACCTTCCAGAAATGAAGGTCTAATCAGATGTACTCAAATATCCTAAATTACACATTGTGTATGATTCTGGGCCAGTAATTACATCTACTTGGCAAGAGTAACTCTGTCATATAGATATCTTAAAATGCTAAGTGGAAAATCTTTATTTTTAAGATTTCAAATTAAAAGCATGTAATGGCATTAACTTCTTTGTCTCAGGGTATTTAGAAAGAATGTAAAGTATAAGCTTTTTTTGAAAAATATTAATGATCTAAGAACTAAAATTCAATCCATAACTACTTTGACTCTTACTTTGATCCTGAAAACCACAAAATTTCCAAGATATTTTCATTGTACAATTATAAAGCATTGTATTGCCAATAACATCGGAGGTGTTAGCGAGGTATTTATCTATAGGCTGGTGAGTTATTAGGCAATGTTGTCAATGTTTTTTAATCCCAGCTCTTTTCTTATTTTCATGGATGGATTTTGATATAAAGCAAGTGTTAGTGATATTTAAAACAGGTTTTCTCTTCTGCAAGCTACTAACAGATTTGAATCTTCCTAGTTTACCTCTAACTGTTGACGCTGGCAATAATGCAATTGCAAGCAGCAGATGGTTACTTGCATATCATAAGTAAGGGGGAAAGAAGCTGGTGCTAAACCAACTGGGGTTGTAACTTTGGAAAAAACCTTGTGAATTTCAGCAAAGGCAAGAGACATTTGAATGCTTATGAGCAATAAGGAAAGAGACACAGAACAGGAGGCAGAAACCTTAATACAAGGATGGAAAGGTTAGTGTGATATGAGATATGGGCCTTATTCCTCCCCAAGGAAGGAGCAAACATAGCCACTAATTGGGTTGCAGTGTAATGTGTGCACAGTCAGAAGAGTTCGTTGTGGGCAGAGTCCTCTAATGAAACCCAGAGTCCCCATATCCACAACTACCCTAAGGCTACACTCGGTGCATGGATACCTTCTGCACACTCAACCAAGCCCACGCCCAATCTCCCTTTCCTTCATTCTTTGCTGATCTCAGAAGATTTTTCTTGCCATCTCATGATTCTGGATCAGTGAAACAAGTTTATTAATAAATGAATCACCCTGGCAACATGTTGCTGTTCCTCTAATTTGCTCACAGCTGAGAGTTCTAATATATGAACAAAATGCGGAGCACATCACAGGAGCTGTAGAATCCATTAGATTTCGGTGTAGTCCAGAATAATCTTCTATATCTCACTTGACTTCTGATGCCCACTTTCTTACATGATCTCTGTTTTCTTGGCTACAAATGGAGATAATAGCACACTAGCCTCTCAAGCATCACATCAAGGATGTGACTTAATGGGTAAACACGAAACAAAGAAACTATGAGCTCTCAGTTGTTTACTGATTCTGTCAGGTATAATTTCCTAGAAGGACAAGTTAGATTGAAAAATCACTGAAGGACATTTTAAACATATATCAATCCCACCAAAACGAGGCGTAGTAAACTTAATAACAAAAAACTTGCAAAAAAAATATATGATCTAACCTGAGAAAATGAAGGACAGTTCCCACAGAACCTCCTATCACTTTCAAAATGCCACACGTCCCATGCCCTCGTAGTCTAGACAATAACTTTTCCAAATAACAAGCAGCTGCAGTTAGTGCTTATCACATACCAGGCATCACTCCAAGTCCTTTCCACATGTAGCACACTTAGATTTGCATAACAATGCTGTGATGAAGGCACCAGCATTACCCTCGCAGTACCAGTGAGGAAACGGAGGCACAAGGAAATGCAGATTCCCGTGCAATAATCAACCCCTAGAGCAATGAAGCTTCAGGTCCAGACTGTGAGACTCCAAGTTCCACACAGCTTAGCGCTTCTCTCTTGGCCCACTCAATGTGCTTTCACATTATCCTATTGCTGTGCTCAATGCCTTCAGTCCAGTTGCTACCTGAACCTCTCAACTTTCCTTCAGTACTACTGCACCACAGTTTCTTACCCTACTGTCTCTCCATCTTGCCATGCATTTGCAACTTCTCTCACTTTGTTGACTTTTCCATTATTTTCCAAACAACCGCTTTTCTATTACATTTGAAATTGCTAGGTCCAACTCTTTGAATACTGAAGTTTGTGCTAAGAATATTCTACTTTCTGCCTTTTTCTTTCCACCTCAAACTCCAAGGATGAAAGGCTCCATATTCAGCTAGAAAAAGACAATGCTGACTTTGTATTTCCAGGTGGGTGGGTATGTCAGGAGTGTTTCCAAGGATGTCTGTTACTTCCAAGCCTACTTTCAGGTTGCATTGCAACTGCTCTCTAGAGGTTAACAAAACTCAGGTAAGTCTAAAAACACTCTTTCTGTTCTAGTCTTTACTGAGGAACTTTGGTTATGGAGCCCACAGTAGCAGTTATTCTAAGCAATGAGTGAATTAGGAGAGTTTATTGAAATACTCAGTGGGATAGCCCACAGAAAATGTTATAAGAGACTTCCATAATGACAAGAATGTTCTTTGTTTTATATCTATTTTTTGCTCTTCAGGAGCTATCGGTGATTACTTAGGAGTTAAAAGGCTCATTTTTCATGTAAATTATACCAATATCTATGAAATAAGTATTCAGCTCTCTATGTTTGAGAAATTTTTCATTCTTTTGACATTTTATTAGCATTGTTCTTTTGCCCCAAGCTTTAATAATGTTACAAAAAAATCCTTGTAAATGAAGTGTTAATTAGCATAACAATGTACATGACCCTCAATTTTTTTAAAGCAATTGACATTTAAGAACAAGTAGGACAGGCTGTCATTAGGCTTTAATAATTACTTATGGATTTTTTTCAGATAATTGAAAATTTAAGTATATTCACAGTATGATACTTACATTTTTTAAAAGAACAACACAGACACATGGACACACACACAGACACACACACAATTTTCATGTCCTAATGATATGGGCTGTGAGCTAAATTCGCCATCAAGGAAAGGATAATTTTCTAGCTGAATTGGCATTCTTACAAGGTCATATTCTGATTGCTTTCTAAACTCAGCTTTATAAGGGCAATTTTATGGCCATAATGGCACTTAACAATAGTATCTAAAATAGAGTTGTATGTATCAGTGTCCCTTTGTTGAGACAAAGTGTCCAATATTTTGGAATTATAGAAGGAAATACTTTTAGTGGCTAGTG
Organism: Myocastor coypus; assembly: GCA_004027025.1. Taxonomy (NCBI): domain Eukaryota; kingdom Metazoa; phylum Chordata; class Mammalia; order Rodentia; family Myocastoridae; genus Myocastor; species Myocastor coypus. Next base: position 52,042 of record PVJA010010840.1, read on the forward strand.
ACTTCTGATGGTTCAGTCTAAGCCGGGTTGGCCCACCACAGAAACTTCATGAAGGAAGGGTAGGGTGGAGCAAAACTGCTTACTCCAGGGAAGCCAATAACCAGTGAAATTTGGAAAGACCCCATTAAAGGATAAACCCTCCAAAGCTCTATCCCCTTCCCATAACACACTGCTAATGGCCCCAAGTTTCTAACAGCATAATCAGCCATTGATATCAATAGATTAATCTACAAGTGAGTATAGCACTTCTCTGGAAGTCTTTGAATCTAGCCAAGTTGACAAGTAAGATTAATTGGAATGGGGGGAAAAAAGAGCCACAATTATTATCTATTGAATGGCTGCATGATTTCATGTTAGGGTGATGTTATATTCTGGGATTTTTTGCAAGGCTTAACAATATAAAGTGGGAACCATTTGACAGAATTATTTTATGATGAATTACTTACATAATTATATACAAGCAAGTTTAGGAAATCTGCTCACACACTAAAGACCAGAGTATACAGCTGAAGTCTTGGATCCTAATGTGTACGAGAGCAACTGAAGACCTAGATCTCATAACAATGGCTCCCATAAGTCCAAATGGATGCCTAGAGTCCAAGACAATCTCATGCAGGGCTGATTCATGGATCTGTGCTAGAAAGATCCAAAGGTCTGTGGCAGAAGCTAGAAAATCCCCCAAAGAAACCACAGCTGTCCTCAGCAACCGTGAGGGCCTGAGCTCTTCCAACAATATGAAAAGCTGCTTTCCTATCATGAAAGTCAGGGTCACAAGCTTCTCCCTGAGGCTGTTCCATGCTCCACCTTCCCCTCTGCATCCGAAAAGCGATGCTCAAGATGAGGACTAGAGCTCCTCTAAATTGAATAACAGCTATTCTCAGTGACAGAGAAGGCCCTCAGCACCTCCAGGAACAAGAGCGGCCAAGTTCATTAAGAAAGCCAGCACGACAAGGTTACCCAGAAGAATAGCGCAGGAGAAGGGGCAGCTTTCAGCAGCTCCAACAGCTTCTCCTAATACCATCCCTAACAATGTTTCCATAGTGTCTTAGTTCTACCTCTCACGCTGCTGGCAACAACCCCCAGGAGGGTGCCCTACACCCAGCGCAATGTTAACTTCAATTCAGCTGGCTGTAATAAGTTGACCCACCATTAGACATACACTGCAGGTGGAGAGGATTAAGTGGGCTTTTCCTAGTCTTTCTTGTTTTTCACTCCTTGGTTTCACTTCAGAACCCTGTATACTTGAGGAACACAATATACAACATAGAACTCAAAATAAGATGGTAAAGTCTATACTTGGACTGATTATAGTCTCCTTTTCTATTCATTTCTATCCTAGCAGGTAGAATTTTGCCAGGGAACAATAGTAATAGAGTGAAAATAATGCAAAATGTAAATATTGATAAATAGAATTACATTGGAGAGATACTGAATTGTGTAGTAGTACAGACTTGAGGTAGAGAAATATAGAAAGACTGAAATAATAGATAATATGTCAGTAACTGTTAATCAGGTATTCTTGTTTTGAAAATCTGTAATGTATATATTTTTGTATGTTACCATGTTTCTGTTTCTGTCTTTGCTTTTGTTTTTCTTGTTCTTGTTTTTACTCTTCAAAACAAAATTATAATAACAAAAAGAAATGTAAAAAGACTGAGATAGAAGAGAGAGAGAACATAGGTGATTGGTTCACTTAATTTTGGATTTAGGTACGGCCCAAGATTTGCAGAATAATTTGCCAAACTAAAGATGAAGCAGAGTTGATGATGTATTTCCCATCTGGTAGTTTAAAAATCATGAGGAAGGACACATTTCGATTCTAGGTTTCACTATTGTCCAGTTCTGGTTTTCTTTGCTCCCCTCTTCCACATCTCCTTGGCTTTTGGGTAGAAAATGCCAATGTCACTAGGAAAACTAGTGGAGAGACAATTGCAATTTGAGATAATAGAAAAAAAAAGATGTCAAAGATGCAAATCTCATTATGGACATAGTTGGACAGCACTGTCAAATTGTTGAAACCTGCTGAATCTTACAAAGTCTATAAGTTCTGTGGTTTGTGGATTTTAGTCTAATGAAGTTGTCATGTATAAAACTGATAATAAAGAAAAACTTATGAAAAATAAAATGAAATGCCATCTTAAAGGTAGGCACAGTGGTGTACTATGGGACAATAAATAAGGAGGATTGCCGTAAGTTGGAGACTGGCCTGGTCTACATAGCAAGATCAAATGCAGCATGAACTACACAGTAAGATCCCATCTTTAAAAATACCTCCTTTTTCCCCAAAACCCTTAAAATGCTAGTTTCATTCCAAGTTTTCAGTGATAACTGGTTCTTTTTTTCCACCAAGGCATCTGCAACACCTAGGCTCAAAGTCATGAGCTTCAGTTCTAAGGCACTGCTTCTTTAGCTATATAGGTTTTGAATTACTCAACATCCTCTTTGCTCCTTAAATCCAAAAGCTGCGGTGACTTCATGCTGTGGTGCAACCAATTCCTAAAGTCAATTTTGTTTTCTCTTCTGGCATAACTAGTGTGGGCTCTGCTTTCCCAGCTGGTCACTGACTGATTTAAAGAAGAGCAAACTGACATCCAGCTAGATATAAGTTTAAGCCTACACTAAGCGGAGATGGAAGCCACACAGCCACAGGAAGTTTCAGGAGTTATAGACAGGCAAATCTCTGAGGTGAGAGCAAAGGGTGGGATGCAACAGAACTGGTCTAAAGCATTTGTAGGAAATAGCTGCATGTCCCAGATCCTCTGCCTTTTCTTCAGAGAAGGATGGCCATTGCCATCAAATGAAAGTAGAAATTGGAGCTTTCTGCTCTTGACTCCTTAGGAGCCACAAAAGAAATAGCCATAGGTTCAGACTTTTGGGTTCCCTAAAAACCAACTACAGAGAAAAAGGTTATAGATTCTTCAGGCCTCTTTTTGAAATATTACTGACCAGCAGTTTTAAACACACACTACTCAAATTTGAACAAACTTTCAAATAAAAGAAGAAAATTTTAAGAAAAGAAGAAGTTAAGAAAAAGGAGCATTGCAACATAAGGAAATTCTGTCAATGCATGTTGCAGAGATAAAATAAGACAATAGATTTTTTAAAGAAGATTTTTAGAGAATGTGTTTTTGGAAGTACATTCATCAGTCAGCAGGTTCGTTATGCAGTTTTCCCTTGGCTAGTACAGGATGCCTAACATCTAGAATTTCAAGTAGACAGGCTTATTTTGAGTCATTGTTTTAGAAAATTCAATCTGGGATCCCCTGTCTCCAAGGCAGAATCTTGAGGATGGGATTCTAGGGTTAAGGTTAACTACTGAGTTCATGTTGAGAGGAATTCAGGAGCCAGGAGCAGCACCATAAGGACGGTGTGAGAGTCCTGATCTCACACTCAAGGACATGCCATTGTGGGCTACCCAGACACACACAGGTGTGATTTACTAGTGAAGTAGCTGCCAAGCCCATCAAATTATCAGTTAATCTCAACTACCACAGTAAAAAAAAAAAAAAAAAAATGGCAGCTGTCCCAAAAGGTAACATCAAAAGTAAAATATATGGAGGATATGACATAAAACACAGAACATTCTCAGGCATAACTATAGAGGTCTAGTATCTCAATATTATGAGTTCTAGTCAGGAAAATAGTAGAATTGACTACTTAAAGATTACATTAACCCCCGCGACTAACTTCCTGTTCCAGCCCAGCCCAAACCCCACCGCTGGGAGCTGAGCCCACGCGCCGGCTGAGTCAGGATACTTGGCCTGCCTTCCCTTTCCCTGCCCCGCCCCCCTCTTTTTCTTTTCTTTCTTTTTTTTTTTTAACCCCTCCAGCCCAAGCTCCAGCACTAAACCCATCAAATAGCCCATTTGGCAACCGTTCCGGTACACGAGCCTACCAGGACTACTCAATCTCAAAGCTCCACCTCCACCTACAGACCACATCCCCCAGGATTCGCAAAAGCTAGCAGCCAGAGCCCCAACACAAGAGTCAGGAACCTCTGTAGAAGAACCACCTTGGAGTCTCCAGACCAAATGCCCATAGACACAGCATAACATCACCAAAGTGCAGAGGTCGCTTCCATACAAAATGATAACAACAAGGAGTAGGAGGCAATCTCAGGACCTGTGCCCACCCAAACCAAATACAGAAGACACTATCATGGAAGAAAATGATAATTATACAGATGAAACCTCTGAATTGGTAGCATCTGAGGCAGACACACAAGTGCAGAAACTTATAGAGCAACTGAGATCAGAGATAACATCTGAAGTAAAAAAAGAAATACATGAAGTGGAAAAACGGCTGGAGAAACGTATGGAGGACATCAGAGCAGAAATAATATCTAAAGTTGACAAAGACATGCCTAAATCAA